>OY759269.1:32631694-32879194 GCA_963662155.1 Lamellibrachia columna
CCTCTTAGACGCTTTGTTAATATGTTACACAATGTTTTATTATAATCCACCGTGAGTATGTATGTTTGTGTGTTGTATTACTCCTCTTAGACGCTTTGTTAATATGTTACACAATGTTTTATTATAATCCACCGTGAGTATGTATGTTTGTGTGTTGTATTACTCCTCTTAGACGCTTTGTTAATATGTTACACAATGTTTTATTATAATCCATCGTGAGTATGTATGTTTGTGTGTTGTATTACTCCTCTTAGACGCTTTGTTAATATGTTATACAATGTTTTATTATAATCCACCGTGAGTATGTATGTTTGTGTGTTGTATTACTCCTCTTAGACGCTTTGTTAATATGTTACACAATGTTTTATTATAATCCACCGTGAGTATGTATGTTTGTGTGTTGTATTACTCCTCTTAGACGCTTTGTTAATATGTTACACAATGTTTTATTATAATCCACCGTGAGTATGTATGTTTGTGTGTTGTATTACTCCTCTTAGACGCTTTGTTAATATGTTACACAATGTTTTATTATAATCCATCGTGAGTATGTATGTTTGTGTGTTGTATTACTCCTCTTAGACGCTTTGTTAATATGTTATACAATGTTTTATTATAATCCACCGTGAGTATGTATGTTTGTGTGTTGTATTACTCCTCTTAGACGCTTTGTTAATATGTTACACAATGTTTTATTATAATCCACCGTGAGTATGTATGTTTGTGTGTTGTATTACTCCTCTTAGACGCTTTGTTAATATGTTACACAATGTTTTATTATAATCCACCGTGAGTATGTATGTTTGTGTGTTGTATTACTCCTCTTAGACGCTTTGTTAATATGTTACACAATGTTTTATTATAATCCATCGTGAGTATGTATGTTTGTGTGTTGTATTACTCCTCTTAGACGCTTTGTTAATATGTTATACAATGTTTTATTATAATCCACCGTGAGTATGTATGTTTGTGTGTTGTGTTACTCCTCTTAGACGCTTTGTTAATATGTTACACAATGTTTTATTATAATCCACCGTGAGTATGTATGTTTGTGTGTTGTGTTACTCCTCTTAGACGGTCTGTTGATATGTTACATGACAATTTAAGAACTTCATATTTGCATTACACGAACATCATGAAAACAATGAACAGGAGAACAAGTACCGGACTACGGGGTACCGTATATATTGTCAGAGGGACCGTACCGATAATAACCGAAGTAGCCGATCAACGACATTATGAACACTTTTACATGTTGAGCTTACATTTGGCGCAAAAAGACATTGAGGAAAAACAATAGCTATGAATTTTTAAAATACACGACTTCCGGTCGCAGGCGTCTATAATTCTGGCACGGTCGAATGTTTATTTACGTCCTTAACACTATATGAATTTTAATATAATCGACCGTGAGTGTGTAAGTTTGTATGTTATGCTACTCTTCCTAGACACTTTGCACCACGGGTGCCAAACTTTCAGGGGTTCATCTACGACCCCAACGGTCGGGTCATGACCCCCACGGTCGGGTCGCCACAGTTTTTTTTCGAAATTTACCCCACCATTACCCTTTCTGCGATCTATTAGATTACCCTTTGTAGTTGCTGTCCGCAACGCTACGAGAGCAATTCGTACATGTGTTGAGAACAAATTATTTTCTTCGATAGTCCAATGTTACATACACGGGCAATGTTACATACAAGATCTGGCGCAACACGTGCCAAGGAATAGATGGCTATTAGCGGGATCATGTTGCGCATTCTGACATTTCGTAAACACGGACTACAAATGATCAAGTCCGGAGGATAAGCATTTTTGCTATTTAACATAATTAAATAAGATTGTGAGTGCTACCAGCCATAAAACATCATTCGTGCCAACAGTTTCTCGTCACGGTATCTGGCAGTTAACACTCTCGTTGCATGGACAAACAGTGTATTATTCCATAAATAAAAGTACACAACATATTCCATTGATGCGCGTACCTAGTTGGGAAAAAAAACGCACATTTTATTACATCGATTTCCAAGAACTTGCAATCGATTATTGGTCGCTATGTCCAACCGAGATTTGATAAGAATCTCCAGCGTTTAGAGTAAGCCACTGGCATGAAATTGCTGATTGCAGTTGCAAAACATGACTTTTGCTTAGCTTTTATTAAGTAATACAGTATTGTCCGGATTGCCACCTACCACATATTTAAAACGATGGATCGTATATCTAAAAAGACGTCACTTTCATAAAAGCCAAAACATTTTACACAATTTTATTACGTGTATAAATTGTTTAAGTCATGTCGGGGCAAGATGCCCCCGGGGGCGTCTGGGCCTGCACTCTAAGGGGCGTCTTCCCCAAGTAATATATATACACATAGTAAGCGCATATGATGTCGGACATATGAGGAGGCGTCTTAACCCGCGGGAACTCTTTGCCACATCCAATCCTACACCTCAACCCTGAGCCGCCACGTTCTCGGCCGCAGCAATCTCCCTCCACAAAACCAGCATCACCAAAAAGAGAGTAGGAGGCGAGAGTGGGCAATCTAGAACCTGGTCCCGGAACCAAACACCGGACCGAATTAGGCGAGAGTGGGCAATCTAGAACCTGGTCCCGGAACCAAACACCGCACCGAATTAGGCGAGAGTGGGCAATCTAGAACCTGGTCCCGGAACCAAACACCGGACCGAATTAGGCGAGAGTGGGCAATCTAGAACCTGGTCCCGGAACCAAACACCGGACCGAATTAGGCCGCAATAATATGCCAAATGTCTCCTTGTAGGAGACGCGTGCTGCGAGCGATGCTCACCCCAGAGAACTCGAAATGCCACGTTAGTACGCACAAACCCATTATTGTTCGGCCTGTGACATGCCATGCATGAGTGATTTTCCACCTACTGGTGTGTCAACTCGTTCCATAATGACTAAAAAACAGTAGTTACTGGCTTTTTTCTACGTATGTGAATATTAGATAAAGGCAAACATGCTGATAGTAATATACTATAAACTACATCAATTCTAACAAAGTGACCGCTATAATGTAACACAATGTGTTAATATAATTTGATCGCTATGTGTTCAATTTCAATATGTTTTGACTCATGTTTAATGTTGACATGGCATGGTATGAACGGCAAGGTCGATGTTCGTAAACACATCAGTGTGCAATTATAATATATTATGTATTCAAACTGTAGTTCATTAACCACATTTGAACGGTCAATATGTTCAAATATAAAACAAAGTTTATACAACCTGGCATTATCTTACAATAAAAAAACTGTCAGACGTTTAATATTATTAATACTATTTCATAAGTAAGTCTTCTGTTCTAAAACAAGTACTACTAATACATGTACCGTTTTCTAACAGGCAGAGGTGGTGGTTGAAAACGTGTAATTTGCACAGTTTAGTGTGTTCAGTGTACAACGTATTATTTTCATTTCCAGTTGACTCCGGTGTAAAGGTCCATTCACTGAGTGTTGACATTGACACCGCCGATTCGGATATTTTGTCCAACGGAGAAGAGAACAAAAACTCGGCCTTGGTGAGTTTACGAATATGAATAATGGATTGTTTAGTTGAAGTCAGACCTGAAAAACAACCAGTGGTGTACTTAGTGGGGGTGACATTCGGCCATGACCTCCTTTGGCTTAATAATCTTTTATTGCTTCCCCATTGTTCCGTTACGTCGCTACATGCTAACATGGTAAACTAATGGATGACTAAGCTTGTCCCCCTTTGCCCAACCCCTTATCACCCTTTGACCCCACCTGCCCTCCCCCTTTGACCCATAGCGACACCCTTGATACGCCACAGAAAACAATGAGTAAAATTCGAATGTTACAGCAAGTGCACGCAGCGTTGTCCTTACACTGCATGTACAAGTATTTGCTATCCCGTCAACACGAGCAGTTTTTCATAAGTCCTCACGTGACATGTGTAGGTTAAGGTTTTCTATGCGATACGTGATGGGACAACTTGATTAATTTGTTTAGTTACATTAATCTTGGATTTGTTTAAATTAGTCTTGGATTAGTTTATATTAATTAAATTAACTTATATTTTGGAAGTTAAGTAATTTAGCTAACGAGTAATTTAGCTAACGATTAATTTTTTCTGATTAATGAATGACACTTTGAATGACTCATAATTGGGCACCTAAAGAAATGAATGGCGTTTAACTCCGATGTTGTGCACCTTTATCTCTAGGAGGATGGAGTTAACCGACCTGAATAACGTCTCCTGAATCATGATACCTCCAAGGAGTAGTGATCTGTGGCACGGACGACTAAAGCACATAGTTTCCTCGATTACGCTCATGTTTAGCTCGTATATATTAAACTGAATTTCTTATGAATTCATGTTGAATTTCCACTGCAGTGATACTAACACCGTCAGCCTTCGTTCAAACGAACGTATTTTTTTCTAACCGTTACACGTTGCTGATTGTACGTCTATCGTGCACGCGCAATCTTGAATAAATCACATGCATGTATCGATCGTTGGTATATTGCATTGTATGATAAATTGCACACACTTCTCCAAATGGTTACGTAGTGACGTTAAAATGTATTACGCAAGCATGCGTTAAACATATTTGTCAACTTAGTGTTTAGTTCGTACATTTGCAACTGAATTTCCTATGAATTTATGCTGAATTGCTACTGCTGTGAAACTAACACTGTCAGCCTTCATTCAGACGACACGTATTGTTTTCTAACGATTACACTTTGCTGATTGCTTGTCTGTCATGCACATGCATTCTTGAATAAATCAGACGCAATGTGTGTATCGGTCGTTGGTATATTGCATTGTATGATAGCTTGCACACACTTCTCCAAATGCTTACGTAGAGACTAGACTGTATTACACATGCGCGCGTTGAAAGCTGTATATATTTCTCAACTTATATAAATCTACAACTGAGGTGGTCTCTCCAGTTGATGTACAAAATTTACCGTAGTCAAAAGACGAACGAACGGCGCTCCATGCTGAATCATGGTCGTTGATGATAGAACAGGTGCACTGTGGCACGTCACTCCATGCGTGAGTCACGTTCGTTGACATTGGCCAGTTCTCGTACAAACATTATTGTTAGACATACATTTTCGATCGTGATTTTGGAAATGACAAAGATGAATGTGGTGGTTTTCGTACTTGCCCCGGATCAAAGACATATCCACTCTAATTACGCAAGCAGATATTCGCACGCTCCCGGTGCGGGACTCATAGTCATTCTTGCTACGGTCGGTCTCTTCTTTAAAACCCTTGTACCCAGTAGAGGCTTGTATGGCGCCGTGATGTACTCGGTGTGGGGGGGGATACGTATTATATAACTGCAGTGAACACGCACGCACGCACACACTCAACAGCGCCCTTTCCAGTTGACGCGTCCGTGATTACAGCAATTATGCTGATAACTCCAACAATGATTTCATTCAACTGGTCTACCTAACGTACTGTTAAGGGTCTTTCACCCTGCTGCTGAAAAGCCGTTCCATGTTTCTGCGCTGACTGACTGCAAAACAAGATAATATTATTGTCGATGCAGCGGCAGGTTGGACAAATAGTTTAACACGTTAAGACTCTCACCCCCATTTCGAAGCAACTTGTGCAGGATCACGCAGTACGCATGCGCTCCGGTGGAGGATAAAAGAAGGACTCTGCGCCAACAACACCACTCGTCTCTTCAGAATCGGAAACAACATGAAGTTAATTGTCGCTCTTATGTTGGTTGTCGTCGTGTCGGGTGCGCTGTCTAAGCCGGCAGCGAAAAGGGTATGTCGCATTTATATAAATTAGAGTAGAAGTACGTACGGTTGATCACATTTAATACACGAAAGTTTAGCTTTCCACTGATGCTCGTCACGAGGTGTTATTAGTATGGTAGGGAATATGGCTATACCTATTTATAAAAAAAAATTTTAAGTACTTATGCCGTCAAAAGATTGTAGCGTGGCTATGTAATTAAAAAATGTCAGTGCCGATTGAAATGTTTTAATTATGGTATCGTTAATTAAATGTATTGCAAAGATAGGGCGTCTAGCCCCAGACCAGGGGCATGAAGCCCATCGGGGCGTCTTGTCTTATAAGAACGACAGTCTTTCTCCATTGTATAAAATATAAATAATGAAATGAAGTTATTGGTAAATGCGAAACCATGGGATATGTTTTATTTTATCCAAACATGCATCATTTATTCACTCTCGGACTCGTTGTTAAGGCAGACAAAACAAAGCACTGATTTGGCACATGTGTACACATGTTCTCTGCATAACAAGACATTTAGGAAACTCAACAGTGGCTATGTTTACTTAAAATACATGATTTTCTGTCGTAATCATCTATTATTCTGGCACAGTCTTGTTTAGTTGTCAAACGGCATTAGCCTACAAACACATGAATGCATATTACAAGAAAACGCACAACAATAATTAACTAGCACGGATTTAATGCAGTGGAAAAACATTACCGTTTGGATAAAATAAAACATAATCCATGGCCAGTAGTGGGTAGTTGGGGGTGGGGGGTTGGGCACATATATTATATAAATGTTGTAAACACGCCCGCATGCACGCACGCACACACACAAAAGCGCCCTTTCCAGTGGACGCGTCCGTGATTATATCAATTATGCTGATAACTCCAACAATGATTTCATTCAACTGGTCTACCTAACGTACTGTTAAGGGTCCTTCATCCTGCTGCTGAAAAGCCGTTCCACGGTTCTGCGCTGACCGACTGCAAAACAAGATAATATTATTTTCGATGCCGCGGCAGGTTTAAACAAATAGTGTAACACGTTAAGACTGTCACCACCTTTTCGAAGCAACTTGTGCAGGATCACGCAGTACGCATGCGCTGCGGTGGAGGATAAAAGAAGGACTCTTGCGCTCACAACGCCACTCGTCTCTTCAGAATCGGAAACAACATGAAGATAATTGTCGTTCTTCTGTTGGTTGTCGTCGTGTCGGGTGCCCTGGCTCGGCCGCCGGTGGGGAAATCATGTTTAATACACGAAAGTTTAGCTTTCCAATCATGCTCGTCCCGAGATGTTATTAGTAGGGAAAATGGCTGCAGCTATTTATAAACGTGTTGATTTTAAACACTTAAGCCGTCAAAAGATTGTAGCGTGGCTACGTAAAACAAAAATGTCAGTGGCGATTGAAAAAAATAAATTATGGTATCGTTAATTAAATATATTGCACAGATGGGGCGTCTAGCCCCAGACCAGGGACATGAAGCCCATCGGGGCGTCTTGCCTTATAATAATGTCAGTCTTTCTCCATTGTATAAATATAAAGAAAAAAATGAAGTTATTGGTAAATGCGAAACCATGGAATATGTTTTATTTTATCCAAACATGCATAACTTAGTCTCTCTCTGAATCGTTGTTAAGGCAGACAAAACAAAGCACTGATGTCGTGCAGACATTGTACAACTGAAACTGTTACCGCACCACGCACGCACGCACGCACGCACGCACGCACGCACACGCGTAAATATATGTGCATGAATTGTACTGATTGCTCTGTCTTATAATGATGCAAATTCCACCACTGGCAATAGTATCCTTATGGCCAACTTGGAATAGGTAGGTATTTTATTATACGGCTAACGAGAAGGGTGTTTGTCTATGTTCGAAGGGTGTTTGTCTATGCCTTTCGTATATCACAATAGCAGCTCCACCATACTAGCGGATTCCCACGATTATAACTGCATAACTAGTAAATTAACTCACTGGTTTCAGACATGTAACATGTACACCCTTTTGAAAAAAGAAACTACAGAAACAATCTTAATCTCACGATATTATTGACGATCGAACAGGTGCGCTGTGACACGTCGCTCAATGCGTGAGTCACGCTCGTTGACATTGGCCGGACTCGTACAAACGTTACTATTAGACATATATTTTCGACGGCTCCCGGTGGGGAACATATCGGCGTGGGACTCATTGTCATATTTGCTACGGTTGGCCTCTTGGTTGAAGGCCTTCTCCCCAGTAGAGGCCTGTATGTCGCAGTAATGTCCTCGGGGGTTCAATTGAGCACTTTTTTTGAGATAAAGTTATGAGATAAAATGAGATTGAGATAAAATTATTAAAGAAATCATCCCAGAACTCCTCGAACTCCGTGTCTATATTTTCTTAACTGCCATTTCAACAGGCACAATTAACTGCTTTAAATAATTAGATTTTCATTCAAAGCAACAAACTCCAGAAGGCAAATAGGCATTTAAGCCATTGGCTTGTCGAAATCTCTTTTTAGAAATACCTGTAGCCCGCCCTTCTGAGATATTTGTTAGTTTGTTTTAACATATGCAAACCTAAAGCATTTATAGTAAATATATAACTGCTTTCGTTCATTTATGGTTTTCTGCAAATAAACAATGAACTTTCTCATATCCAGTCTCAGTGTTCCTTACTAACGCTACTTCGGGTCCTCTTCAACGTTCCACCTATTCGAAGAGACAAAAACACTTTTATGTTTTCACAATCATTCAATAGTAAAGAATAATTTGATTTTAAACCTTTTAATTACCTCGTCATCTGGTGTTATTGGACTAAATTATATCACGCGTTTTTCATTAGTAAGGTCTCTTCGTTCTGTAGTCGCGCTCCTCTCTGTTCCGTCGTGTGAATATACAAGTCCGTAGGGTTCACCTTGTCAATGACATTATTTCGTCACGACACTACCTTCCAATCAGAGTATAGTCGAATTCAATCTGATTCAACTTCTCAAGCAGACACTTCGTTATGTTGTTGACAATTCGTTACTGCTATTATGTTACATGACAGATTAAGAACTGGATGTTAGCATTACACGAATATCATGCAAACAATGAATTGGAGAACAAGTACCGGAGTACCGTTTCAGAGAGACCGTGCCAGCAGTGGAACCGTGTCTGAAGTAGGCGATCAAAATACAATACGAACACTTTTACATAATCTTGAGCTTAGATTTGGCACATGTGTGCACATCTTCTCCGCATAACAAGACATTTAGGAAATGTTTGCTTAAAATACATGATTTCCGGTCGCAGTTATCTATTATTCTGGCACAGTTTTGTTTAGTTGTCAAACGGCATTAGCCAACAAACATATGAATGCGTATTACAAGAAAACGCACAACAATAATTAACTAGCAACGATTTAATGCATTGGAAAAACATTACCGTTGTGCCATTATATCTAGTAGGTATATTTCAAAATGTTTAGGCTCCTGTCTGATTCTGCGTCAGTTATGTCTTGTGTTCACAATACGGGTTTAGTTCGTTGCATCCAATTATCCATTAGCGTGAGTTGTTACTAAAAGTAATTTATTTTCATGACAAAACGGTTTTGAAACGTTCGAGCCGCTGTTCATGTATAACAAACCAGAAATCAGACACGCGAGATGCTATTAGTAGCTAAGAAAGTTGCATCAGTTAGTTGCCTATACGGGATACATTTAACCGATCTTTCTACACGAAATTCCCCTTTTGATGTCAATGTCATGTGTTTTCAATTTCACATCTAATTTCTTTTCCAAAATGTCGTAAAATATCCGTAACAGGGTACAGGACTCTGGATAGTAAATAATATTTATACAAAATATATATATTGTTTTCATTAGGTAAAATATAACTATTATAACACAAAATTATATACACTTATACTGACAGAGATATTTCACTGACATAACAAACAGATTGTGCATACCTATATTTCAAGCTAAACTCCATTGTGCTGCAAAACGCATTCACATCACCAGATCTCAGGTAATCGTGGATGAATTCACGGCCCTTTTATTTTGTTTCAGTGAATATTCACAGATCCGACATCACTGGGCTCTATGTTTACATAGATATGGACATTTTATTCTTAAACACTATACAATGTTTTATTATAATCCACCGTGAGTATGTGTATTTGTGTGATATATTACTCCTCTTAGACGCTTTGTTAATATGTCACATGATGGTTTAAGAACGTGATACAGGAATATCACAATGAACAGGAGAACAAGTACCGGGCTACGGGGTCAGATACTAACCGAAATAGCTGATCAACAACATTTCGAAAACTTTTACATGTTGAGGGTAGATTTGGCACAATAAGACACTGAGGAAAAACAATGGTTATGCCTTTTTAAAATACACGACTTCCGGTCGCAAACATCTATAATTCTGGCACGGTCGAATATTTTATTTAACACTACGTCTTCTACGCTATGCAAAGTCCGGAGGATAAGCACTTTTGCTAGTTAACATAATTAAATGAGATTGTGAGTAGCACTGTTAAATTGTATTTTCATTAATATAACATAATTCGTGCCACCGGTTCTCGTGACGATATATGACAGTTAAACCTCTCGTGGCACCAACAAGCAGTGTATTATTCCATAAATAAAAGTACATAACAAATTCCATTCATGCGCGTACCTAGTGGATAAAACGGACACTTTATTGCTTGTGTAATAGAGCTGTTGCGGGTACACTCAACATAGTTGGCTTTTGTTTAATAAACTTAACCCGTTCTGACGTAGCAGCTCGGAAGCCTAACTGCATCGATTTTCAAGAACTGCCAGGCGATTATTGGTCGCTATGACAACCGAGATTTGATCAGAATCTCCTACGTTTAGAGTAAACAACTGGCATACAATTGTTGATAGGAGTTGCAAAACATGACTTTTGTTTTGCTTTTATTAAGTAATACAGTATTGTCCGGATTGCCACCTACCATCTATTTAAAACGATGAATGGTATATCTGAAAACACGTAACTTTCATAAAAGTCAAAACATTTTCCACAAATTTATTACGTGTATAAATTGACCAAATCAAGTTGGGGCAAGATGGCCCGGGGGCGTTTGGGTGTCTTGCCCTAGTAGGTGTGATGTAACAGCTCGTATTTCCTATATTTTGTAGCAATACATTGAACTGTACAAACTAATGGTGGATTTTAAAATAGTTGCACGATGTCATGCGAGATATGTGTTTTTCAGGGCTAGGTTACAAATATTCATAAACTATTAAAACGAAGGATTCTTCTTAACCGTCTATTTCGTCCGTATGTGCTTTCGGACAGAATCGGCTCTAGGTAGCAGCATTGCACTCATCCACTCGAGACATAGTAAGCGCGTATAATGTTAGACATATGAGGAGGCGTCTTACCCCACGGGAACTCCTTGCCCCACCCAACCCTACACCTCAACCATGAGCTGCCACTTTCTCGGTCGCAGCAGTCTTCCTCCACAAAACCAGCATCACCAAAAAGAGAGTAGGAGGCGAGAGTGGGGAATCTAGAACCTTGTCCGGGAACCAAACACCGAACCTCCCGGATTTGATCTACCTCGACGCAATAATACTCTGTACGGAAGCGGACACGGACAACGCGCACAACGCGGACACGGACACGGATAACGCGGACACGTACAATGCAGACATCTGGTGCACACACGGTGCAACATACACATGTAAATGCGGCCACGTTCGTCTTATGGTCTACTCAGCTTCCTCCAAAGCAATAGAGTGGATCAACAACCGCAAAATACAACTGTACTTTTGCTCTATGCATACGAAAGAAGGGGTGGTGACATAGGCAGTGGCGTATTTAGGGGGAGGATTTTGGCGTATTTGTTTTCCGCATTTATCAGTTGCGCCACTACACGGTAACACGATAAACTAACGGGTGACTTAGCTTGGCCCCCGTTTGCCTCCCCTGTTGAGGAGGGATCAGCCTACAGTTACGTTTCCCATCGGTGGCCATGTTAACGTTCTGCATGATTATTAGAAAACGAAGCTATCAAACATTCTGAAACTTCTTTTCTGCCGTTGTCATCAACTCATTGACATGCTGGTCGAGTTTTGTCAACATCACCTATCTAACTCTTGTAAAATGCCTGAACGTGCCATAACCGTCAATGTTTACCAAATTCTGCATGAATTGCAACGCACATGTTCCTTGTGGCGAAAAAACTGCCACAAATGCTTCCACCTGTTGAAATCATCTAAAAATCCACATTTACACTGTCGACATGTTCTACCAGCAAACTTGCCAATGTGCCTGGCTCAAATGCATTTATCTCAGATGATATGATTTTTTTTAAATTACACTTATCTAAAATTACAGTGCCCTACATTCGTCGTATAATAGATACGTCACTAGGTGGCGGGGATGGGGGTCATAGAACCAGGAAATCGACGTAAATAGGACTATGTAGAGCTATGACATATCCTGCCAAATGTACGCAAAACCATTATTTTACAGATTAAAATAATGTACGGACGAAAGTTAATATTCTTATATCCATGCAATTTTACTCAGTCAAAACACATATCAATAACCGATTGTCAAATGGAACGCATATGAATATTCATGAAGTATTAAATGAATTTGTTTCTGCGTTTCGCGAGATAATTAGGCGGGAATAATGTGCCAAATGTCTCCTTGTAGGACGTTTCGAAAACTAATCCGGACGATTCTGGGCCCAGGGGACTCGTAATACCACGTAAGTACGCACAAACCAATGAAGCGTATTTTTTGGCCTGTGACATGCCATGCATGAGTGATCTTCCACCTACAGGTGTGTCAACTCGTTCTTTAATGACTAAAAAACATAATAGTTACTGGCGTTTTATGAGTCCTGTTAAGCTATAGCTGTTCGTAGATGTGTAGATTACACACCATGTAAAGCTTCATCATGTCTTCTTTGAAATACCGTCTAAAAACTTATTAGCAGCGTATTTATTCATGTCGGCGAAGTTGTCAGTATTTACGTATGTGAATATCGGCGCGAAACATATAAATAGATTGTGACCTGCAAATTCAGCTGAGACCAGTATCTATACGTTACGGAACAAGCGATACGTATAACGCAACATTTATAGCTGAAACTGTTTAGTATCGGAGGAGTGACGAAATACGTAGACGATGCAATGGTGGTGTCCATTGATATAATATTAGATAAAGGCAAACATTCTAATAATAATATACTATAAACTATATCAATTCTAACAAAGTTACCGCTATAATGTAACACAATGTGTTAATATACTTTGATCGCTATGTGTTCAATTTGAATGTTTTCACTCATGTTTACATGGCATGGTATGAACGGCAAGGTCGATGTTTATGAACACTCCAGTGTGCAATTATAATACATTATGTATTCAAACTGTAGTTCATTAACCACATTTGAACGGTCAATGTGTTCAAAATTAAAACAAAGTTTATGCAACCTGCATTTTCTTACGATAAAAACTATCAGACGTTTAATATTATTAATACTATTTAATAAGTAAGTGTTCTGTTATAAAATAAGTACTACTAATAAATGTACCGTATTCCAACAGGCAGAGGTGGTGGTTGAAAACGTGTAATTTGCACAGTTTAGTGTTCTTAGTGTACAACGTATTATTTTATTTTATTTGCAGTTGTCTCCAATGTAAAGCGCCGTTCACTGAGTGTTGACATTGACACCGCCGGTTCGGATATTTCGTTCAACGGGAAAGAGGAAAACAAACTCGGCTTTGGTGAGTTTACGAATATGAATAATGGATTCTTTAGTAGAAAAGACAGACATAAAAAACAACCCGTGGTGTACTTAACGGGGGTGGCATCGGGCCATGGACCACTTTTTATTGCTCGCCCCCTGTTCCGTTACGTCGCTACATGCTAGCATGGTAAACTAATGGATGACTGAGCTTGTCCCCCTTTGCCCCACCCCTTGCCCCCCTTTTACCCCCCTTGACTCTCCCCCTTTGACCCCTTGCGACACCCTTGATACGCTACAGAACACAATGAGCAATTCCAATGTTACAGTAAATACAGTTAGTGGGGGGTGGCATTCGGCCTTGAACCCCTTTGGCTTAATGTTTTTTATTGCTTCCCCATTGTTCCGTTACGTCGCTACATGCTAACATGGTAAACTAATGGATGACTTAGCTTGTCCACCTTTGCCCCACCCCTTGCTCCCTTTTACCCCCATGCCCCTCCCCTTTGACCCTTTGCGACACCCTTGATACACCACAAAAACAATGAGCAAAATTCCATTGTTACAGTAAATTCATGCAGTGTTGTCCTTACACTGCATGTACAAATATTTGCTATCACGTCAACACGAGCAGTTTTTCATAGGTCCACACGTGACATGTGTAGGTTAAGCTTTTTATACGATACTTGAATGGGACAACTTTATTAATTTGTTTAATTACATTAATCTTGGATTTGTTTAAATTAATAAAAATTATATTATTATATTTTGGAACTTAAGTAATTTAGCTAACGATTTATTTTTTTGCTGATTAATGAATGACCCTTAGTTGAGCATTGTTGTTGTGTTTACGATGCTAACTGCGCACCTAATGAAATGAATGGCGTTTAACTCCGATGTTGTGCACCTTTCTCACTAGGCGGATCGAATTAACCGAACTGAAGAACGTCTCCAGGAGCCTGACACCTCCAAGGAGGAGTGATCTGTCGTACGGACGACTATAGCACATAGTTTCCGCGATTACGCTTGTGTTTAGTTCGTACACATGCAACTGAATTTCTTATGAATTTATGTTGAATTGTTACTGCTGTGAAACTAACACAGTTAGCCTTCGTTCACTACACGTAATTGGGGCGCGATGGCATACCGGCTAGTAGGCCGGACTCTCAATGCAGAAAACCCAGTTTCAAATCCCACTGCGGTCGCTTCGAACCTTTGGCAAGTTTGATCACCCCACGTTGCACAGTTCACTCAGCTGTATAAATGAATACCTGGCAATACAGACAGTGGTGGATATTTGAACGAATAGTCTTCGCGCAGCAACTGCAGCGTGGCTGAATACTTCCCTGAGAAGTTGATATGGCCTTGGAATGAACAGGTCTGCCAGGGGGTGAAGTGTATAGCGCTTTGAGCGGTCCTACGGACTGGATAATGCGCTATATAAGAACTTATCTTTACGTATTGTTTTCTAAACGTTACACTTTGCTGATTGCTTGTCTGTCTTGCACATGTATTCTTGAATAAATTGAATGCAATGTGTGTATCGGTCGTTGGCATATTGCATTGTATGATAGCTTGCACACACTTCTCCAAATGCTTACGTAGAGACGTTAGAATGTATTACACATGCCCGCGTTGAACGTTGTATATATTTCTCAACTTATATAAATAGACAACTGAAGTGGTCTCTCCTGTTGATTTACAAAATTTACCGAAGTCAAAAGACGATGAGTCGCACACACGCGCGCACGGACACACACACATACATAAGAAATCTAACGACACAACACACAGTATTTGACATTGTATTTCGCAAATAAAAAAATATTAACATTAAAAAAAAAATTACTTTAAAAAGGTTTTTTGTGGAGAATTTATTTGGGATTTAATTTGTCGAAATTTCTTCTGCATTAAGTGCGTGGGCGGGGTGGTGGTGCGCCTAGAACCCGAATTCGAATTCTCTTGCCGACGTTTCGAAACTTTGATAATTTCGTTCACCCCATATTGCCATAGTTCAATCAGTTATTTAATTGAGTACCTGGTGGAAATGTGAACACATAGTCTTCGCGCAGTAATTGTGGCGTCGCTGAATGCTTCTCAGAGAAGCAACGTTGACGTTGGAATAAACATGTCTGGCAGGGGGTTGTAAGATACATGCCTCCCTCTTCTTGTCTTCTTCGGGGCCGCACGCAATGGTCCAGGAGGCATTTCTCACAACGAAAGATATTTTGATTGTCCGTCGTTTTTACGCTCGCCAGGTCGAGATTTATAACTGAATTTGAACTCACTCGATCAATGAGTACAAAGAGTAATATATAAGTGTAGTCAATGCATTGTTCTCCAGGTTCGAAGCGATTTTAATCGTGTACATCAGACGGATACGTACGTAATAGCAATATAATCACGCACAATAACAATTAAATAACAGTGAAGATAGATATCACTGTAAACTGTAAAGAAACGTAGTGAAAGTAAACATCACTTAGACGCTTAATGTATAGAAGATTAAAACAAAACATGGTTAAATCTGACCGGTAATTTTGAAGCCTAATGCTAAAGCAGGTATGGCCCGCCAGGACCACCCTTACCGATAATTTAGATGCCTAAAAATGTAGCTTGTGCCGGCCCTTGTAATCCCTCCTCCGGGGTATTTATACTCCCAGTTTTCCTAAATCAATCGCCGTCACTAGAGGCGCTGTGATTGCTTAAATACCCAATACGCTTTACTATTGGTCAACTTGTTAAATCCACCCACCCTCTCAACCGCTGGGCAATGACGTCTGCCAGTCTTCCTTGCCCAGTTTGCAAGTTAAACTTTTGAACTCTTGAAGCTGTACTAAATCCAGGGTTCCCAGGGCTCCCCCTCATTTCCCAATTACATTGACCCCCGAGGTCAGAACAATTTAGCAAATGTCAGGATTAAAGGGAAGACTGAATTGTCTAAAACAGTACCATCAATCTTTGACACCATATGGATTTTGTCCATATCCACTTGGGTGGTTTAACTATAAACTTTTATAAACCTGTTTTTCTGTTGCTAATCTAGGCTTAATACATCGAATAAACCTCCAAATGACTTACTAACATTAGCGCATAAAAACTAATTCAATCAAACTGGCCTATACTTTACATTCCTCCCACTCTTTTTTTTCAAAACAACATGTTGTTTTTAACACAACAATATAAAACAAAACTTAAAGGAAAGGTCAGTTTGATTTTGCTACCGTACGTCTAAACAACGAAGTTGCTAGAATACAATGAAGAGTATACCTTCACTAAAACAGACAATATATCTTTGACATACGAGAAATATAAACGTTAGTACTTATACATGTACCATACAATGTACCAAGAATACAGCATCGGTAGTCATGTGCATTTTACAAGGTACCGTAAAACAAACGTCGGTACATACATGCATCATACAAAGTACTAGACTAAAACACCGATAATCACATGCATGTTACAATGTACCAGAAAATACACAGACACTGAACAAGCGCAAATGATCATGTAGAATATACGTTCTACTCTATCCAGCACTGATACAAACGCCGATTAAACAAATCAATGTCCGTTGGCATATAATCAAGTGCGTATCAATAATACACAGTTGTATCTAAAAGCTACACAAACAATGATAAAATGAAGCTTCACAATGCTAGGATAAATGCAAGAATGCATCAACAATCCACACAAATCAATTAATGTGTTACAATAAGTATGTCGACATTTTTAACAGCTAGAGGTTTCGACATGATCTCTCACGTTACGACATGGATTCTCTATCCATTTGTGACACAATTTCGGTGTTGACACAGTACTCTTATAAAGCATTACAACCATCACGAACAAACACAATATAACAATTGATACAGTACAGGATATATGTCCCGGATACGTTTCCAACATTAGAAAAGCACCATTGGAGACTAGCGAAAGTCAGAATACGCATTAATTCCTGTCTGTTTAAGCAACTCCTTTGTTAGAAAACCTAATTCTAACTACGTCTTTTGTGTTTCACTTGTAAACCAATAATATTCTCACGAAACTTCACTAGCTGATCATGGGTTTTAGCTAATTACTGAAAGCATTTGGTTCAGCGAAGTTATAATACGCTAGTTTCGTCGGCTGTAGAGTCGCACTAACGTTGGCATCACGAACGTCGATGTCGGTCGCTGGACCAAAGAATGTTTTTGTTTTTTTTGACAATAAATCGACAGTTGATCGAACATATCGAGTAATCCTCGTTATGCCGTGCACTGTATATCGGGATGGACATTGTGTTTTTAATTTCAGCGATACGTATACTCTTAGACTCAGTTGTCGCGTTTGCTACGTCGAGGAGTCAAGTTGCCAGTCACCAATTTGAAACGTATTTTAAAGCGTAATCCCGGGATTTCGGTCGGCGTTGCTATCGTAATGATAACTACCCATGTCGCCATGTGATTTCATCACCGCCTGTTACAAGGAATCTGTTAAGCAGATACGGTTTATAAAACGTTCGTCCATATGGACGTATTCAGTCGACTTTGCAATTGCCATTAGTATGTGAAATACACACAGAGCGCTGTAGCTGCGCATTTCTGTCGCTTTATTTCTGTCTCAGTCGGCGCTAAGTTGCGTCGCTTTCGAAAATACTTCGTCTTAGAAGAGAACAAGAGGCGCCTGTGTCAACAAGGGCAGTCACCTTGATACCAGTTAGAATAAGGTTGACCGTAGGCCGCCCGCTTACCTGACCTTTACGATCTAAGACGAATGCCCGTTTTCCGAAAACCTGCGTTGTGAATAACGGCGATGACATTCCCTAGCATAGTGTCCCGGCTTGCCGCAGTTGAAACAAAGCAGCTGGCGTCTTGTGCGGGTGTCGTCTCGGGGAACACGGCGGGTGTTCGTGTTGACAGGTGTGCCGTTACGACGGTCGTTAGTCGCATGAGTGGACGCATCACGGGAGGCAGGGCTGCGCTCTTCAATCTTGGCGATTTTCGTGGCCAGCTTCTCCACTGTCGACGAAAGGGAATCAACCATTTTGATTAATGGCGGAGTGGAATCGGAGGCCGGCTTCCCCATCATGCCAACTTCCATCGGCTGCTCTTCCCGTCCGAGGCGTGTGTAAGCGTCCTGTCGCTCACAGAATCGTGTGACATCTACGAATGCTGCTTCTATCGTAGCAGTCGACTGCTCGACGAGTTTTCGTGCTAGTTCGTTGGATTTCAATCCTCTAGCAAAGGCTTTAATAAGGATACGTTCCTGATCGGCGTTGCGGTGTGCCGTAGGATATGTCATATCAGCGATATCTAGAAATCGTCGAGCATACTGGGCAGTTGGTTCGTAAACAGATTGACGAATTTTGTCCAGCTCATCACGTAATACAGCAGATTCATCTGGGTTGAGAAACTGGGCAGAAATATGGTTACGCAAATCGGCCCAAAGAATAGCTACTCTTCCGACTTGATTTGCAACAATCACACCCTCGATATATCGCTCATGTTCAAATCGTAATGGTCCGGAAACAGTTGTAGTTGCAATTTCGATAATACTGTCCGCACCAACCTGGTTGAAAGCCAACGTAACCTCTCGGATCCAATTTCGAACAGCAGCTGTCGTAGAACCATCGCACGTTTGTGTCTGACGTATTAAATCTCGAATTTGTTCGCGTTGTGTTCGAATGTGTCGTCTTTCGGCTTCTTGTTGTGCCAGTCCTAATGTATAGTTTTGAAATTGTGCCGCATCCATTTTGAAATGTTCGTAAACCAATTAACGAAAATAAAAAAAATCACTGTTCGTGTTCGTCCAATGACAAATGTCAATGAAGGAATGTTTCGTTCCGCATTGCGTCAATAGTGTAGTGAAACATCACAATTATAAGTTCGAAAGACACATACCTCTCTAATAGATCGTCGCTGGTAATCGTCATTAACGTACGTTTTAAAATACGTTCGTCAGTGTACGCCAAAAAAAATCTCTGCCGTGTGCGACTTCCCAATGTACGTTGTAAAGTGCGTTCACGAGTCAGTGTACATCGAAAAAAATCGCTGGCGCTGGTAGCCAATGTACGCCGAAAAAAATCGCTGGCGTCGTTCGCCAATGTAAGATACATGCCTCCCTCGTCTTGTCTTGTTCGGGGCCGCACGCAATGGTCTAGGAAGCATTTCTCACAACGAAAGATATTTTGATTGTCCGTCGTTTTTGCGCTCGCCAGGTCGAGATTTATAACTGAATTTGTACTCACTCGACCAATCAGTACATAGAGTCCTACATAAGTGTAGTCAACGCATTGTTCTCCAGGTTCGAAGCGATTTTAATCTTGTTCATCAGACGGCTACGTGCATAGTAGCAATATAATCATGCACAATAACAACTAAATAACAGTGAATATAGATACCACTATAAACCGTAAAGAAAAGTAGTGAATGTAAACATCACTTAGACACTTAATGTCTAGAAGATTAAAACAAAACATGGTTAAATCTGACCGGTAATTTTGAAGCCTAATGCTAAAGCAGGTATGGCCCGCCAGGACCACACTTACCGATAATTTAGATGCCTAAAAATGTAGCTTGTGCCGGCCCTTGCAATCCCTCCTCCGGGGTATTTATACTCCCAGTTTACCAAACTTAGACGCCGTCACTAGAGGCACTGTGATTGCTTAAATACCCAATACGCATTACTATTGGTCAACTTGTTAAATCCACCCACCCTCTCAACCGCTGGACAATGACGTCTGCCAGTCTTCCTTGCCCACTTTTCAAGTTAAACTTTTGAACTCTTGGAGCTGTGCCAAATCCAGGGCTCCCCCTCATTTCCCAATTACGTTGACCCCAGAGGTCAGAGTAATTTAGCAAATGTCAGGGTTAAAGAGAAGATTGAAGCGTCTAAAACAGTACCATTAATCGTTGACACCATGTGGATTTTGTCCATATCCACTTGGGTGGTTTAACTATAAACTTTTAGAATTTTTTGTTGTTGCTAATCTAGGCTTAATACATCGAATAAACCTCCAAATGACTTACTAACATTGCAGTGCATCAAAACTAATTAAATCAAACTGGCCTATACTTTACAGGGTGAAGTGTAAAGCACTTTGGGCAGTTTCAAGGACAGGATACCACGTTACATACGAACGTACCTTTACCTTGACCTTTACCATGACCTTTACATTGACCTTTACCTTTACATTTACCTTTTCCCAAAATACTTAATCCTGGCCTTGTGTGTTCGCAAATAAAAAAATTAATATATAATGCATTTTATGTTTTATTTTATTAAAGGGATAGCTTGTGCAGCAACGCAATATATACGTTAAATAAACAATAGAAAAGTTGCATCAGCATTATCTGCATGGACCACTCTCTAAATGTAAAAGTATTTTATTTCCAGAAAAAGGGTACTGTAAAATACATTTTTATTTGAAATATTCTTTAAAAGAATTTGATTCAAATAATTTGATTCAATATATTTGTTATTTTAAATATTGTTTTTGAGTATTTTAACCATCCCTGCCGACGCTATTGTACAACGTATTACCGAGTCCTGTAGCGAGTTTGTGCAGAATTGTGCGACGCACGAATTGTGAGAAACGTAACGATGTAGATGCAGCGTATCGGTTAGAACGCCGGGCTCTCAACAGGGAGAAACAGGGAGAAACCGATTTCGAATCCTTGAATCCTTGCTGCCGTTTCGAATCTTTGGCAATTTCTTGCCACAGTTCACTCGGCTGTATAGTGTGTACCCATATATGTGTACCTGGCTACATACAGAGATGGATATCGGAACGAATGGTCTTCGCGCAGTAATTGCAGCATGGCTGAATGCTCCACAGAGAAGTCGAAATGGCGTTGGAATGAACAGGTCTGCCGGGTGTGAAGAGTAAAGCGTTTTGAGCTGTCCCAATGACTGGATACCGCGCTATATCAGAACGAACCTTTTTAACCCATTTTATTTAAGCCACATGTAAGTGCTAAGATAAATAACGTGCGAGGTCGATCACACGGCAGCGATACAGTGACAAGAAACAGCGGATTATCGGTAACTTTTTATTTAACTTATGTTTACCTGTCTTTTAGCCACATTTTATGTTAGCTTTTCGATTGATTTTTTATTATTTAGCATTGTCTTGTTAGCGCCTTTGAGCAGGTTGTTAACCCGGATAAACGGCGCATTATAAATGCATAATAATAATTTAAACATGATATATGAACAAAGATACCAATGGCTTGATTATACTGCAACGTTGACAGTGCACAACTGAAGAAATAAGTCAATTGGGCTGGTCATGCCTATGGATCAACCGGATATATTAAATAAAACCTATTCTGCGATCGTCACGTCAATCAATGTAACATCAGTTCAATGATTTCCCTGGCATAAAATACCAACTCACTCAACGCCTACTATAGACACTGTCCAGCTTTTGTGATTGTGATCTATTTTCTCTAGTGAGTTCCTATGGGATATAAGAGACACAGATACCATGATTTAAACAAACAACAACTTCAGAGTCTCGCTTCTTGGCTGTATTGTTCTTGCGAAGACCTGGACTGACGTGTTGCTCCCGACTACCGAGAAGGGCGCTCCTAGTTCCTTCCAATGCACTCATACCATGAATGTGCACGCCTCTTCATTTCGTATATCCACTGCCTATGCACGTATAATACTAAAATTTATACATTTCGTCTTCTTGTTACGCAGTCTATGTCAGCTTGTGGTTATTCATCAACATTTTAACGCCATTCAGAGTAAATGATCATACGATTTGCAAACAAATGTTTAATTCCATACATTTTAATTATTCATACACATTAAATTACTTATGATTTAGAAAAATTATTGAATAATAACAATATATCAAATAAAAAACAAAAGCAATAACAATAAATGTATTATTTTAAAAGCAAATCAACTCATTTGATTAATCAAATG
The DNA here is from genome assembly GCA_963662155.1 of Lamellibrachia columna. NCBI lineage: Eukaryota > Metazoa > Annelida > Polychaeta > Sabellida > Siboglinidae > Lamellibrachia > Lamellibrachia columna. The sequence goes on from OY759269.1 coordinate 32,654,091, forward strand.
ATATGTAGAAAGTAGAGCGAAAAAGAATAAAACTAGGAACTCATACGACACAAGGGAGCAAGGAAACCACTCGACATAATCAAGCAAGAAAACCACTCGACATAAGGAAGGAAGGAACCCACTCGACATAAGTAAGGAAGGAACCCACTCGACATAAGCAAGCGAGGAAACCACTCGACATAATCAAGCGAGGAAACCACTCGACATCAGCAAGCGAGGAAACCACTCGACATAAGCATTCGAGGAACCCACTCGACATAAGCAAGAGAGGAAACCACTCAACATAAGCAAGCGAGGAACCCACTCGACATAAGCAAGTGAGGAAATCACTCGACATAACCAAGCGAGGATCACACTCAACATTAGGAAGGGAGGAATCCACTCGACATAAGCAAGCGAGAAACCCACTCGACATAAGGAAGGGAGGAACACCCTCGATATAAGCAAGCGAGGAACCCATTCAATGTAACCAAGTGAGGAATCCACTCGACATAGGCAAGCGTGGATACCACTCGACATAAGCAAGCGAGGAACCCACTCGACATAAGCAAGCGAGGAACCCACTCGACATAAGCAAGCACGGAACACACTCGACATAAGCAAGCTAGGAAACCACTCGACATATCCAAGCGAGGAACCCATTTGACACGAGGAAGGGAGGTACCCACTCGACATAAGCAAGCTAGGAATCCCCTTGACATAACCAAGCGAGGAACCCACTCAACATAAGAAAGTGTGGAACCCACTTGACATAAGCAAGAGAGGAAACCAATCGACATAAGCAAACGAGGAACCCATTCCACATAAGCAAACGAGGAACCCACTCCACATAAGAAAGCGAGGAACCCACTCGACATAACCAAGCGACGAACCCACTCGACATCAGCAAGCGTGGAACCCACTCGACATCAGCAAGCGAGGAAACGTCTCAACATAACCAAGCGAGGAACCCACTCGACATAAGCATGCGTGGAATACACTCGACATCAGCAATCGTGGAACCCACCCGATATAAGCGAACGAGGAACCCACTTAACATAAGCAAACGAGGAACCCACTCGACATATGCAAGCGTGGAATTTCTCGACATAAGCAAGCGCGGAACCCACTCGACATAAGCAAACTTGGAACCCATTCGACATAAGCAAGCGAGGAACCCACTCGACATAAGCAAATTAGGAAACCACTCGACATCAGAAAGCGTGGAACCCACTCGACTTAAGCAAGCGCAGAACACATTCGTCATAAGCAAGCGAGGAACACAATCCACATAAGCAAGCGAGGAAACCACTCGACATCAGGAAGGGAGGAACCCACTCAACATAAGCAAACGAGGAACCCACTCGACACAAGCAAGCGAAGAACCCACTCGACAATACCAAGTGAGGAATCCACTCGACATAAGCAAGTGTGGAACCCACTCGACATAAACAAGCAAGGTACCCACTCAACATAAGCAAGCGAGGAACCAACTCGACATAACCAAGCGAGGAATCCACTCGACATAACCAAGCATGGAACCCACTCGACATAAGCAAGCAAGAAAACCACTCAACATAAGCAAGCGAGGAACCCACTCGCAATAAGCAAATGTGGAACCCACTCGACATAAGCAAGCGAGGATGCCACTCTACAAAATAAGTGTGGAACCCACTCGACATAAACAAACGAGGAACCCACTCGACATAAGCAAACGAGGAACCCACTCGACATAAGCAAACGAGGAACCCACTCGACATAAGCAAGCATGGAACCAACTCAACATAAGCAAGCGCGGAACCCACTCAACATAAGCAAGCTAGGAATCCACTCGACACGAGGAAGAGAGGAACCCACTGGACATAAGCAAGCAAGGAAACCTCTTGACATAACCAAGTGAGGAACCCACTCGGCATAAGAAAGTGTGGAACCCACTCAACATAAATAAGCGAGGAACCCACTCGACATTAGCAAACGAGGAACTCTCTCGACATAAGCAAGCGTGGAATCCACTCGACATAGGCAAGCGTGGAAACCACCCGATATATGCAAGTGAGGAACCCACTCAACATAAGCAAACGAGGAACCCATTCGATATTAGCAAGCATGGAACCCACTCGACATAAGAAAGCGCGGAACCCACTCGACATAAGCAAATGTGGAACCCACTCGACATAACCAAGCAAGTAACCCACTCGACATAAGCAAGCGAGGAACACATTCCACATAAGCAAACGAGGAAACTACTCAACATAAACAAGCGTGGAACCCACTCGACATAAGAAAGCGAGGAACCCACTCAACATAACCAAGCGACGAACCCACTTGACAAAAGCAAGCGTGGAACCCACTCGACATAAGCAAGTGAGGAAACGTCTCGACATACCCAAGCGAGGAACCCACCCGACATAAGAAAGTGTGGAACCCACTCGACATAAGTAAGCGAGGAACCCACTCGACATAAGCAAGCGTGGAATCCACTCGACATAAGCAAGCGTGGAACCCACCCGATATAAGCGAACGAGGAACCCACTCAACAAAAGCAAACGAGGAACCCAATCGACATAAGCAACCGTGGAATTTCTCGACATAAGCAAGCGCGGAACCCACTCGACATGAGCAAACGTGAAACCCACTCGACATAAGCAAGCGAGGAACCCACTCGACATGAGCAAACGAGGAACCCACTCGACATAAGCAAGCATGGAACCCACTTGACATAAGCAAGCGAGGAACCCAATCAACATAAGCAAGCGAGGAACCAACTCGACATAACCAAGCGAGGAATCCACTCGACATAAGCAAGCAAGGAAACAACTCAGCATAAGCAAGCGAGGAACCCACTCGAAATAAGCAAGTGTGGAACCCACTCGACATAAGCAAGCGAGGTACCCATTCAACATAAGCAAGCGAGGAACCAACTCGACATAACCAAGCGAGGAATCCACTCGACATAAGCAAGCATGGAACCCACTCGACATAAGCAAGCAAGGAAACCACTCAACATCAGCAAGCGAGGAACCCACTCGCAATAAGCAAATGTGGAACACACTCGACATAAGCAAGCGAGGATGCCACTCTACAAAAGAAGTGTGGAACCCACTTAACATAAGCAAACGAGGAACCCACTCGACATAAGGAAACGAGGAACCCACTTGACATAAGCAAGCATGGAACCAACCCAACATAAGCAAGCGCGGAACCCACTCAACATAAGCAAGCTAGGAAACCACTCGGCACGAGGAAGAGAGGAACCCACTGGACATAAGCAAGCAAGGAAACCTCTTGACATAACCAAGTGAGGAACCCACTCGACATAAGAAAATGTGGAACCCACTCAACATAAATAAGCGAGGAACCCATTCGACATAAGCAAACGAGGAACTCTCTCGACATAAGCAAGCGTGGAATCCACTCGACATAGGCAAGCGTGGAAACCACCCGATATATGAAAGTGAGGAACCCACTCAACATAAGCAAACGAGGAACCCATTCGACATTAGCAAGCATGGAACCCACTCGACATAAGCAAGCGCGGAACCCACTCGACATGAGCAAATGTGGAACCCACTCGACATAACCAAGCAAGGAGCCCACTCGACATAAGCCAAAGAGGAACCCACTCGACATAAGCAAGCGAGGAACACATTCCACATATGCAAACGAGGAAACTACTCAACATAAACAAGCGTGGAACCCACTCGACATAAGAAAGCGAGGAACCCACTCAACATAACCAAGCGATGAACCCACTTGACAAAAGCAAGCGTGGAAACCACTCGACATAAGCAAGTGAGGAAACGTCTCGACATACCCAAGCGAGGAACCCACCCGACATAAGAAAGTGTGGAACCCACTCGACATAAGTAAGCGAGGAACCCACTCGACATAAGCAAGCGTGGAATCCATTCGACATAAGCAAGCGTGGAACCCACCCGATATAAGCGAACAAGGAACCCACTCAACAAAAGCAAACGAGGAACCCAATCGACATAAGCAACCGTGGAATTTCTCGACATAAGCAAGCGCGGAACCCACTCGACATGAGCAAACGTGGAACCCACTCGACATAAGCAAGCGAGGAACCCACTCGACATGAGCAAATGAGGAACCCACTCGACATAAGCAAGCATGGAACCCACTTGACATAAGCAAGCGAGGAACCCACTCAACATAAGCAAGCGAGGAACCAACTCGACATAACCAAGCAAGGAATCCACTCGACATAAGCAAGCATGGAAACCACTCGACTTAAGCAAGCAAGGAAACCACTCAACATAAGCAAGCGAGGAACCCACTCGAAATAAGCAAGTGTGGAACCCACTCGACATAAGCAAGCGAGGTACCCACTCGACATGAGCAAACGTGGAACCCACTCGACATAAGCAAGCGAGGAACCCACTCGACATGAGCAAATGAGGAACCCACTCGACATAAGCAAGCATGGAACCCACTTGACATAAGCAAGCGAGGAACCCACTCAACATAAGCAAGCGAGGAACCAACTCGACATAACCAAGCAAGGAATCCACTCGACATAAGCAAGCATGGAAACCACTCGACATAAGCAAGAAAGGAAACCACTCAACATAAGCAAGCGAGGAACCCACTCGAAATTAGCAAGTGTGGAACCCACTCGACATAAGCAAGCGAGGTACCCACTCAACATAAGCAAGCAAGGAACCAACTCGACATAACCAAGCGAGGAATCCACTCGACATAAGCAAGCATGGAACCCACTCGACATAAGCAAGCAAGGAAACCACTCAACATCAGCAAGCGAGGAACCCACTCGCAATAAGCAAATGTGGAACCCACTCGACATAAGCAAGCGAGGATGCCACTCTACAAAATAATTGTGGAATCCACTCGACATAAGCAAACGAGGAACCCACTCGACATAAGCAAGTGAGGAACACATTCCACATAAGCAAACGAGGAAACTACTCAACATAAACAAGCGTGGAACCCACTCGACATAAGAAAGCGAGGAACCCACTCAACATAACCAAGCGACGAACCCACTTGACAAAAGCAAGTGAGGAAACGTCTCGACATACCCAAGCGAGGAACCCACCCGACATAAGAAAGTGTGGAACCCACTCGACATAAGTAAGCGAGGAACCCACTCGACATAAGCAAGCGTGGAATCCACTCGACATAAGCAAGCGTGGAACCCACCCGATATAAGCGAACAAGGAACCCACTCAACAAAAGCAAACGAGGAACCCAATCGACATAAGCAACCGTGGAATTTCTCGACATAAGCAAGCGCGGAACCCACTCGACATGAGCAAACGTGGAACCCACTCGACATAAGCAAGCGAGGAACCCACTCGACATGAGCAAATGAGGAACCCACTCGACATAAGCAAGCATGGAACCCACTTGACATAAGCAAGCGAGGAACCCACTCAACATAAGCAAGCGAGGAACCAACTCGACATAACCAAGCAAGGAATCCAAACGACATAAGCAAGCATGGAAACCACTCGACATCAGCAAGCAAGGAAACCACTCAACATAAGCAAGCGAGGAACCCACTCGAAATAAGCAAGTGTGGAACCCACTCGACATAAGCAAGCGAGGTACCCACTCAACATAAGCAAGCGAGGAACCAACTCGACATAACCAAGCGAGGAATCCACTCGACATAAGCAAGCTTGGAACCCACTCGACATAAGAAAGCAAGGAAACCACTCAACATCAGCAAGCGAGGAACCCACTCGCAATAAGCAAATGTGGAACCCACTCGACATAAGCAAGCGAGGATGCCACTCTACAAAATAAGTGTGGAACCCACTCGACATAAGCAAACGAGGAACCCACTTGACATAAGGAAACGAGGAACCCACTCGACATAAGCAAGCATGGAATCAACTTAACATAAGCAAGCGCGGAACCCACACAACATAAGCAAGCTAGGAAACCACTCGGCACGAAAAAGAGAGGAACCAACTGGACATAAGCAAGCAAGGAAACCTCTTGACATAACCAAGCGAGGAACCCACTCGACATAAGAAAGTGTGGAAACCACTCAACATAAATAAGTGAGGAACCCACTCGACATAAGCAAACGAGGAACTCTCTCGACATAAGCAAGCGTGGAATCCACTCGACATAGGCAAGCGTAGAAACCACCCGATATATGAAAGTGAGGAACCCACTCAACATAAGCAAACGAGGAACCCATTTGACATTAGCAAGCATGGAACCCACTCAACATAAGCAAGCGCGGAACCCACTCGACATAAGCAAATGTGGAACCCACTCGACATAACCAAGCAAGGAACCCACTCGACATAAGCCAAAGAGGAACCCACTCGACATAAGCAAGCGTGGAACCCACTCGACATAAGCAAGCGAGGAACACATTCCACATAAGCAAACGAGGAACCTACTCAACATAAACAAGCGTGGAACCCACTCGACATAAGAAAGCGAGGAACCCACTCAACATAACCAAGCGATGAACCCACTTGACAAAAGCAAGCGTGGAACCCACTCGAAATAAGCAAGCGAGGAAACGTCTAGACATAACCAAGCGAGGAACCCACCCGACATAAGAAAGTGTGGAATACACTCGACATAAGTAAGCGAGGAACCCACTCGACATAAGCAAGCGTGGAATCCACTCGACATAAGTAAGCATGGAACCCACCCGATATAAGCGAACGAGGAAAGCACTCAACAAAAGCAAACGAGGAACCCAATCGACATAAGCAAGCGTGGAATTTCTCGACATGAGCAAACGTGGAACCCACTCGACATAAGAAAGCGAGGAACCCACTCGACATAAGCAAATGAGGAACCCACTCGACATAAGCAAGCATGGAACCCACTTGACATAAGCAAGCGAGGAACCCACTCGACAATACCAAGTGAGGAATCCACTCGACATAAGCAAGCGTGGAACCCACTCGACATAAGCAAGCGAGGAACCCACTCGACATAAGCAAGCGAGGAACCCACTCGACATAACCAAGCGAGGAATCCACTCGACATAAGCAAGCGTGGAACCCAGTCGACATAAGCAAGCGAGGAAACCACTCAACATAAGCAAGCGAGGAACCCACTCGACATAAGCAAATGTGGATCCCACTCGATATAAGCAAGCGAGGATCCCACTCTACAAAATAAGTGTGGAACCCACTCGACATAAGCAAACAAGTAACACACTTGACATAAGCAAGCATGGAACCAACTCAAAATAAACAAGCGCGGAACCCACTTAGCATAAGAAAGCTAGGAACCACTCAAAATGAGGAAGAGAGGAACCCAATGGACATAAGCAAACGAGGAACCCACTCGACATAAGCAATCATGGAACCAACTCAACATAAGCAAGCGCGGAACCCACTCAACATAAGCAAGCTAGGAAACCACTCGACACGAGGAAGAGAGGAACCCACTGGACATAAGCAAGCAAGGAAACCTCTTGACATAACCAAGCGAGGAACCCACTCGGCATGAGAAAGTGTGGAACCCACTCAACATCAATAAGCGAGGAACCCACTCGACATAAGCAAACGAGGAACTCTCTCGACATAAGCAAGCGTGGAATCCACTCGACATAGGCAAGCGTGGAAACTACCCGATATATGCAAGTGAGGAACCCACTCAACATAAGCAAATGAGGAACCCATTCGACATTAGCAAGAATGGAACCCACTCGACATAAGCAAGCGCAGAACCCACTCGACATAAGCAAATGTGGAACCCACTCGACATAACCAAGCAAGGAACCCACTCGACATAAGCCAAAGAGGAACCCACTCGACATAAGCAAGCGTGGAACCCACTCGACATAAGCAAGCGAGGAACACATTCCACATAAGCAAACGAGGAACCTACTAAACATAAACAAGCGTGCAACCCACTCGACATAAGAAAGCGAGGAACCCACTCAACATAACCAAGCGACGAACCCACTTGACAAAAGCAAGCGTGGAACCCACTCGAGATAAGCAAGCGAGGAAACGTCTCGACATAACCAAGCGAGGAACCCACCCGACATAAGAAAGTGTGAAACCCACTCGACATAAGTAAGCGAGGAAACCACTCGATATAAGCAAGCGTGGAATCCACTCAACATAAGCAAGCGTGGAACCCACCCGTTATAAGCAAACGAAGAAAACACTCAACAAAAGCAAACAAGGAACCCAATCGACATAAGCAAGTGTGGAATTTCTCGACAGAAGGAAGCGCGGAACCCACTCGACATAAGCAAACGTGGAACCCACTCGAAATAAAAAAGCGAGGAACTTACTCGACATAAGCAAATGAGGAACCCACTCGACATAAGCAAGCATGGAACCCATTTGACATAAGCAAGCGAGGAACCCAATCGACAATACCAAGTGAGGAATCCACTCGACATAAGCAAGCATGGAACCCACTCGACATAACCAAGCGAGGAATCCACTCGACATGAGCAAGCGTGGAACCCAGTCGACATAAGTAAGCGAGGAAACCACTCAACATAAGTAAGCGAGGAACCCACTAGACATAAGCAAATGTGGAACCCACTCGACATAAGCAAGCGAGGATCCCACTCTACAAAATAAGTGTGGAACCCACTCGACATAAGCAAACAAGTAACACACTCGACATCAGCAAGCATTTAACCAACTCAAAATAAACAAGCGCGGAACCCACTTAACATAAGCAAGCTAGGAACCACTCAACATGAGGAAGGGAGGAAGCCACTGGACATAAGCAAGCAAGGAAACCACTTGACATAACCAAGCGAGGAACCCACTCTACATAAGAAAGTGTGGAACCCACTTGACATAAGCAAGTGAGGAACCCACTCGACATAAGCAAACGAGGAAGACACTCGACATAAGCAAGTGAGGAAACGTCTCGACATAACCAAGCGAGGAACCCACTCAACATAAGAAAGTGTGGAACCCACTGGACATGAGTAAGCGAGGAACCCACTCGACATAAGCAAGCGTGGAATTTCTCGACATAAGCAAGCGCAGAACCCACTCGACATGAGCAAATGTGGAACCCACTCGACATAACCAAGCAAGAAATCCACTCGATATAAGCCAAAGAGGAACCCACTCGACATAAGCAAGCGTGGAACCCACTCGACATAAGCAAGAGAGGAACACATTCCACATAAGCAAATGAGGAACCTTATCAACATAAACAAGCGTGGAACCCACTCGACATAAGAAAGCGAGGAACCCACTCAACATAACCAAGCAACGAACCCACTTGACAAAAGCAAGCGTGGAACCCACTCGAGATAAGCAAGCGAGGAAACGTCTTGACATATCCAAGCGAGGAATCCACCCAACATAAGAAAGTGTGGAACCCACTCGACATAAGTTAGCGAGGAACCCACTCGACATAAGCAAGCGTGGAATCCACTCGACATCAGCAAGCGTGGAACCCACCCGATATAAGCGAACGAGGAAAACACTCAACAAAAGCAAACGAGGAACCCAATCGACATAAGCAAGCGTGGAATTTCTCAACAGAAGCAAGAGCGGAACCCACTCGACCTGAGCAAACGTGGAACCCACTCGACATAAGAAAGCGAGGAACCCACTCGACATAAGCAAATGAGGAACCCACTCGACATAAGCAAGCAGGAAACCCATTTGACATTAGCAAGCGAGGAACCCACTCGACAATACCAAGTGAGGAATCCACTCGACATAAGCAAGCGTGGAACCCACTCGACATAAGCAAGCAAGGAATCCACTCGACATAAGCAAACGAGGGACCCACTCGACATAACCAAGCGAGGAATCCACTCGACATAAGCAAGCGTGGAACCCAGTCGACATAAGCAAGCGAGGAAACCACTCAACATAAGCAAGCGAGGAACCCACTCGACATAAGCAAATGTGGAATCCACTCGACATAAGCAAGCGACGATCCCACTCTACAAAATATGTGTGGAACCCACTCGACGTAAGCAAATAAGAAACACACTCGACATAAGCAAGCATGGAACCAACTCAAAATAAACAAGCGCGGAACCCACTTAACATAAGCAAGCTAGGAACCACTCAACATGAGGAAGGGAGGAAGCCACTGGACATAAGCAAGCAAGGAAACCACTTGACATAACCAAGCGAGGAACCCACTCTACATAAGAAAGTGTGGAACCCACTTGACATAAGCAAGTGAGGAACCCACTCGACATAAGCAAACGAGGAACACACTCGACATAAGCAAGTGAGGAAACGTCTCGACATAACCAAGCGAGGAACCCACTCAACATAAGAAAGTGTGGAACCCACTGGACATGAGTAAGCGAGGAACCCACTCGACATAAGCAAGCGTGGAATTTCTCGACATAAGCAAGCGCGGAACCCACTCGACATGAGCAAATGTGGAACCCACTCGACATAACCAAGCAAGAAATCCACTCGATATAAGCCAAAGAGGAACCCACTCGACATAAGCAAGCGTGGAACCCACTCGACATAAGCAAGAGAGGAACACATTCCACATAAGCAAACGAGGAACCTACTCAACATAAACAATCGTGGAACCCACTCGACATAAGAAAGCGAGGAACCCACTCAACATAACCAAGCGACGAACCCACTTGACAAAAGCAAGCGTGGAACCCACTCGTGATAAGCAAGCGAGGAAACGTCTTGACATAACCAAGCGAGGAACCCACCCGACATAAGAAAGTGTGGAACCCACTCGACATAAGTAAGCGAGGAACCCACTCGACATAAGCAAGCGTGGAATCCACTCGACATCAGCAAGCGTGGAACCCACCCGATATAAGCGAACGAGGAAAACATTCAACAAAAGCAAACGAGGAACCCAATCGACATAAGCAAGCGTGGAATTTCTCAACAGAAGCAAGAGCGGAACCCACTCGACATGAGCAAACGTGGAACCCACTCGACATAAGGAAGCGAGGAACCCACTCGACATTAGCAAATGAGGAACCCACTCGACATAAGCAAGCATGGAACCCACTTGACATAAGCAAGCGAGGAACCCACTCGACAATACCAAGTGAGGAATCCACTCGACATAAGCAAGCGTGGAACCCACTCGACATAAGCAAGCGAGGAACCCACTCGACATAAGCAATCGAAGAACCCACTCGACATAACCAAGCGAGGAATCCACTCGACATAAGCAAGCGTGGAACCCAGTCGACATAAGCAAGCGAGGAAACCACTCAACATAAGCAACCGAGGAACCCACTCGACATAAGCAAATGTGGAACCCACACAACATAAGCAAGCGAGGATCCCACTCTACAAAATAACTGTGGAACCCACTCGACATAAGCAAACAAGTAACACACTCGACATAAGCAAGCATGGAACCAACTCAAAATAAACAAGCGTAGAACCCAGTCGACATAAGCAAGCGAGGAAACCACTCAACATGAGGAAGAGAGGAACCCACTGGACATAAGCAAGCTAGGAAACCACTTGACATAACCAAGCGAGGAACCCACCCTACATAAGTAAGTGTGGAACCCACTCGACATAAGCAAGTGAGGAACCCACTCGACATAAGCAAGTGAGGAAACGTCTCGACATAACCAAGGGAGGAACCCACTCGACATAAGAAAGTGTGGAACCCACTGGACATATGTAAGCGAGGAACCCACTCGACATAAGCAAGCGTGGAATTTCTCGACATAAGCAAGCGTGGAACCCACTCGACATAAGCAAATGAGGAACCCACTCGACATAAGCAAGCATTGGACCCACTTTACATAAGCAAGCGAGGAACCCACTCGACAATACCAAGTGAGGAATCCACTCGACATAAGCAAGCGTGGAACCCACTCGACATAAGCAAGCGAGGAACCCACTCGACATAACCAAGCGAGGAATCCACTCGACATAAGCAAGCGTGGAACCCAATCGACTTAAGCAAGCAAGGAAACCACTCAACATAAGCAAGCGAGGAACCCACTCGACATAAGCAAATGTGGAACCCACTCAACATAAGCAAGCGAGGATCCCACTCTACAAAATAAGTGTGGAACCCACTCGACATAAGCAAACAAGTAACACACTCGACATAAGCAAGCATGGAACCAACTCAACATAAACAAGCGCGGAACCCACTTAACATAATCAAGCTAGGAACCACTCGACATGAGGAAGAGAGGAACCCACTGGACATAAGCAAGCAAGGAAACCACTTGACATATCCAAACGAGGAACCCACTCTACATAAGAAAGTGTGGAACCCACTTGACATGAGCAAATGTGGAACCCACTGGACATAAGTAAGCGAGGAACCCACTCGACATAACGAAGCGTGGAATTTCTCGACATAAGCAAGCGCGGAACCCACTCGACATGAGCAAACGTGGAACCCACTCGACATAAGCAAGCGAGGAACACACTCGACATCAGCAAATGAGGAACCCACTCGACATAAGCAAGCATGGAACCCACTCGACATAAGCAAGCGAGGAACCCACTCGACATAACCAAGCGAGGAATCCACTCGACATAAGCAAGCGTGGAACCCAATCGACATAAGCAAGCGAGGAAACCACTCAACATAAGCAAGCGAGGAATCCACTCGACATAAGCAAATGTGGAACCCACTCGACATAAGCAAGCGAAGATCCCACTCTACAAAATAAGTGTGGAACCCACTCGACATAAGCAAACAAGTAACACACTCGACATAAGCAAGCATGGAACCAATTCAACATAAACAAGCGCGGAACCCACTTAACATAAGCAAGCTAGGAACCACTCGACATGAGGAAGAGAGGAACCCACTGGACATAAGCAAGCAAGGAAACCACTTGACATATCCAAGCGAGGAACCCACTCTACATGAGAAAGTGTGGAACCCACTTGACATAAGCAAGTGAGGAACCCACTCGACATAAGCAAACGATGAACACACTCGACATAAGCAAGCGAGGAAACATCTCGACATAACCAAGCGAGGAACCCACTCGACATAAGAAAGTGTGGAACCCACTGGACATAAGTAAACGAGGAACACACCCAATATATGCAAGTGAGGAACCCACTCAACATAAGCAAACGAGGAACCCACTCGACATAAACAAGCATGGAACCCACTCGACATAAGCAAGCGCGGAACCCACTCGACATAAGCAAATGTGGAACCAAATCGACATAAGCAAGCGAGGAACCCACTCGACATAAGCAAATGAGGAACCCACTCGACATAAGCAAGTGTGGATACCACTCGACATAAGCAAGCAAGGAACCCACTCGACATGAGCAAGCGAGGAACACAATCCACATAAGCAAACGAGGAACCCACTCGACATAAGGAAGGGAGGAACCCACTCAACATAAGCAAGCGAGGAACCCACTCGACATAAGCAAGCGAGGAACCCACTCGACAATACCATTTGAGGAATCCACTCGACATAAGCAAGCGAGGAACCCACTCGACAATAACAAGTGAGGAATCCACTCGACATAAGCAAGCGTGGAACCCACTCGACATAAGCAAGCGAGAAACCTACTCGACATAAGCAAGCGAGGAACCCACTCGACATAACCAAGCGAGGAATCCACTCGACATAAGCAAGCGTGGAACCAACACGACATAAGCAAGTGACAAAACCACTCAACATATGCAAGCGACGAACCCACTCGACATAAGCAAATGTGGAACCCACTCGACATAAGCAAGTGAGGATCCCACTCTACAAAATAAGTGTGGAACCCACTTGACATAAGCAAACAAGGAACCCACTCGACATAAGCAAGCAAGGAAACCTCTTGACATAACCAAGCGAGGAACCCACACGACATAAGAAAGTGTGGAACCCACTTGACATAAGCAAGTGAGGAACCCTCTCGACATAAGCAAACGAGGAACACACTCCACATAAACAAACGAGGAGCCCACTCAAAATAAGAATGTGAGGAACCCTCTTGACATAACGAAGCGAGGAACCCACTCGACATAAGCAAGCGTGGAACCCACTTGACATAAGCAAGCGAGGAAACGTCTCGACATAACCAAGCGAGGAACTAACTCGACATAAGAAAGTGTGGAATCCACTCGACATAAGTAAGTGAGGAACCCACTCGACATAAGCAAATGAGGAACTCTCTCGACATAAGCAAGCGTGGAATCCACTCGACATATGCAAGCGTGGAACCCACTCAACATAAGCCAATGAGGAACCCTCTCGACATAAGCAAGCGTGGAACCCACTCGACATAAGCAAGCGCGGAACCCAGTCGACATAAGCAAATGAGGAACCTACTCGACATGAACAAGCATGGAACCCACTCGACATAAGGAAGCGTGGAACCCTCTCGACATAATCAAGCGAGGAAACCACTCGACATAAGCAAGCGAGAAACCCTCTCAACATAAAAAAGCGAGGAAACCATTCGACATAACCAAGCGTGGAACCCAATCGACATAAGCAATCGAGGAACCCACTCGACATAAACAAGCGAGGAAACCATTCGACATAAGCAAGCGAGGAACCCACTCGACATAAGCAAGCGAGGAACCCATTCGACATAAAAAGGTGAGGAACCCACCCGATATAAGCAAGCGAGGAACCTGGTTGACATTGGCAAGCGAGGACCCCACGAGACATGACCAAATGAAGAAACCAATCGACCTAAGCAAGCGAGGAACCCACTCGACTTAAGCAAGCGAGGAACCCTCTCGACATAAACAAGCGGGGAAACCATTCGACATAAGCAAGCGAGGAACCCATTCGATATAAGCCAGCGTGGAACTCATTCGAAATGTGCAAACCTCAAAGAACCCACGGAAAACGCCACTCGTCTCTTCAGAATTGGAAACAAGATGAAGTGTATTATAGTTTTTCTGTTGGTTGTCCTCGCGTCGGTCGCCTAAGCTCAGACAGGAAACACTTATCCATCATTGAATTGTTTAAACACCTTATGCTTGATACCATTTTAATCAATTCGTCGTCTGGTATATTAGATTACTGTTCAAGAACTTGAGATTAGCATTACAGGAATATCGTGAAAACAACGATACACGTTTTCCGGCCTAAGGCGTCTATTATTGGGGCACGGTTGAACGCCTTGTTTAGTTGTCGAACCGCACTAGCGTGCAAACATAAATATTACGTATTATTAGAATATGCACAAAAACAATTAGCTAACTTGAATTTAATGCAGTGGTAAAATATTAGTGTTGTGCCAAGTCTAGTAGAAATGGAAACATTGATGTCTGGTTCGGCGTCAATTGTATATTGGTTTCACCATGCTGCTCTATTTCGTTGCATCCAATTGTATATTGGGTTCACCATGCTGCTCTATTTAGTTGCATCCAATTGTATATTGGGTTCACCATGCTGCTCTATTTCGTTGCATCCAATTGTATATTGGGTTCACCATGCTGCTCTATTTCGTTGCATCCAATTGTATATTGGGTTCACCATGCTGCTCTATTTCGTTGCATCCAATTGTATATTGGGTTCACCATGCTGCTCTATTTCGTTGCATCCAATTGTATATTGGGTTCACCATGCTGCTCTATTTCGTTGCATCCAATTGTATATTGGGTTCACCATGCTGCTCTATTTCGTTGCATCCAATTGTATATTGGGTTCACCATGCTGCTCTATTTCGTTGCATCCAATTGTATATTGGGTTCACCATGCTGCTCTATTTCGTTGCATCCAATTGTATATTGGGTTCACCATGCTGCTCTATTTCGTTGCATCCAATTGTATATTGGGTTCACCATGCTGCTCTATTTCGTTGCATCCAATTGTATATTGGGTTCACCATGCTGCTCTATTTCGTTGCATCCAATTGTATATTGGGTTCACCATGCTGCTCTATTTCGTTGCATCCAATTGTATATTGGGTTCACCATGCTGCTCTATTTTGTTGCATCCAATTATACATTAGCGTGGGTTGGTATGAAAGGAATTTCTCTTACTCACAAAACGCTTTTGAAATACGCGAGCTACTATTCATATATCATTACTAACCAGAAATCAGACACGCGTAATGCTAACTAAACGACTCCAAATGAATACCAGTCGAGAAGCGGTTACTTGCGCTTTGGGCTACTTATCAGAAGCCAAAACACTGGCAAGTACATGGAGGCCATATTAGAGTATGTCGGAGAGTTGATCGACCGCAGGGATAAACTCAGTATTATAAAGGGTCGTAAAGTAAGGGCTCTTATCCGCGGATACATCGGAGTTGAGTTTTTATGGTATCCACTGTAAGCGGGTACATTAGTCTCGTCAGCTCCCTAATGAAAACATACCATGGAATTACATAGTATGCCATGGAATTACATGGTATACCATGGTATTTCGTTATTTTACACGTTATTACATAGTAAACCATGGCACCATGGCAGTGCATGGTAAACTGTGATAGACCATGCTTTTTCATATATTTTGCATGGTAAATGTATGGTATACCATGGTTTACCTGTTTCAAAGCACCAAGGTATTTTACAATTTGCCTGTTTCAAAACATCATAGGTTACCGTGGTTTACCTGTTTCAAAACACCATGATATTTACCATGGAATACGATGGTATATATTTCCATATGGGCTCAAAAAGTACAGTCGATACGTGGACAGTATTACCATAGGTTTTAGTTCTCTGAACAGCTACATCAACATGCTGTCGTTGCTGACAGGACAAAGCTACCTGGCGGCTTTGTCAAAGCGTCGAGGTGCGCACACACTGTTATACGTGATATGTATTTACACGGAATGCGTCAGGAGAAGGAGCCTCACAATTACTATCCTCCTCAGGTGACATGACCAACAATGACCACCGTAGAATGCCCGTTAGACGCCGAAACAAAATTAACCAGTGTGAAATGAAGCCCAGTCCCCTGTTGCGTGCCTCCTGGTATCGACGACGAACAACTAAATATTACTAAAATAACATACTATACTTGGACTGATTACACCGCTACACCGCATTCAGCTGGAGGATATAAATAGTCAACCCGTGTCATTTAAGCCACATTTAAGCGCTAAGAGAAATAGCGTGCGAGGTCGTTTACACGGCGTCGATACAATGACAGCAAGAAGTGGATTGTCGGCGATCTAAAGCCGTGTTCAAGTTAACGACCACGTCCGTAATTAATATGCATCGTTCTTCCTTTCAGAGTGCTTACAATACTGTAGCGCTAACATAACGTTAACTATGCGTACGGTGTGTGGCTTTGACGAAGATTATATCAATACACTACCCGTGAACGCGGCATTGGGTTTGACGGCGGTAACTTCGCTTTATTCTCCATCATTAAAGAGGTTATGACAACGTTGAATGAACAGGGGTGAAGTGTAAAGTGTTTGTAAGTCCCAAAAACTGGATTCCACGATGTAAAAGTAGCTGGGGTGGCTGTTAAATTCTTGTCTGAATTGAATAGTTCCAGTAGATGTTTTCAGGATAAATTAACCAACTCTTCACAGATTGTAGTTGAAATATAATATATAATAGTTCAGATTAATACAATTTCGAGTTTTTAATTTATTTGTTTATGTTACAAGATTACATTTTTTTCTCAATGTGAATGTCTTCGTCATGGTGAGAATTACACTTAAAGTACATTTAGAAGTATAGTGATAATTAGTTAAGTGTATTGATAGAATTACAGTTAAGGATATGGTGAGAAATACAGTTGTGGGTACAGATAAGGACATGGTGAGCATTACAGTTAAGGGTATGGTGATAATTACAAGTAAGTGTACAGCTAGATGTATGTTGAGAATTACGTTAAAGGTACACTGTTTTCTAATCGAATTAATAGAAAGTCGCTACAAAAAGTACAAAAACAAGTTAACAAAACTCTAACGTCTAGAAAAGAAGAACTATTACAGGAAAAAACTCGAAGATTGTAAAACTAATACAAGAGAGATTTGAAAAATTCTTAACAATTTAATAGGTAAAAGAAAATCTGAAACAAAATATTCCAACGAATTTCGTATTGGTGAAAATCGAGTAGTATTAGAAAGTAAAGAAATAGCTAACCATTTCAACAAATTCTTTGTTGACGTAAGTACACATTTATCAAGCCTCATATAAGCTGCGCGGGAACAAAGCCCACTGACTTCGTAAAAAGTCATGTATCACAGTCAAAGTATATACAGCCAGTTACTGAGCAAGAAGTACTTGACACTGTGTTTGGGTGCAAAAGTAAAACTTCATACGGACACGATGAGACCAGCATGAAAACAGTTAAGCATATAATAAAGCAAATTGTAAAACCATTAACCCACATTTTTAACAGATCATTGATCTGCGGATCATTTCCAAATGATATGAAATTGGCAAAAATCATTCCTGTATTTAAGTCCAATCTAGCAGCATTGTTCTGTACTCGTTGCAGTCGAAGTATCTTTGATGGCGGAAGGTTAACCAAGAGCGAGTCACAGTAAACTAGGCGAGAGGTCACCTGTGCGTTTATAGCACTTTTGGTGGCTTCTGTTGTGAGATAGTGACATATTGATGACAGTCTGTATAGCAAACTCCATATAAATTGAGATGATGTTTTGATATAAAAATAATCATCTCAGTTTTGTCATCATTTAACTTTAGCATACGAAGAGTCATCCATCGTCTAACTTCCCTAATACAGTATGTGAGTTGCCTCACTGTTTCTGCTTGGTCGCCTGGCACAGCTGGATTGTAGGATGCATATAGTTGAATGTCATCCGCATATTTGTGATAGTGTACTCCATGTCTTCTGAATATGTGCTGCATTGGCATGGTGTAAAGAGTAAATATAACTGGCCCAAGGACCGAGCACTGTGGTACACCACACTGTAGAGGAATATGCTCTGATGTTGTTGAATCAATCTGGACGCGATAGGTGCTGTCTTCCATGTATGTCCGGAACCAAGCTAGTGCCGTTCCACATACACCGTATTCATCTTGCAGAATTTTCAACAAGTGTGCATGATCGATAGTGTCGAATGCTGCTGATAGATCTAGCATGACAAACATCATAGCATGGTTCCTGTCAAGAGCTCCTGCAATGTCATGTTTTACTCTCAACAGGGTTCTCTCGGTACTGTGCAGTGTCTTGTATGCAGACTGGTATTCTTCGTGCAGTCCATTCATAGTTAGGTGTTCTGTTAGCCGATGGACTGCAACTTTCTCTAACACTTTGCCGATGAACGCTATGTTGGAGACTGGTATGTAGTTTTTTAGCAGATCTTTATTTATCGTGTCACTTTTCAACAGTGGTTTCACAACTGCAGTTCTCAGCGTGTTAGGAAAGATTCCTTATTCGAAGCTGTTATTTACTATGGCCACCAAATTGGGAATGTGGATATACAGTGTTCTCTTCAGGAGTTCAGTTGGGCAGGCATCCATCTTTAAGGGGCACAGTTTGATGATGTTCCTCAGTTCCTCGTCAATCGTAGGTAGTAGTCGATTTAGTTGGTATGATACTGGTTGGCTGCTAACATCGACGACGTAATCAGAAAATTCGTTATCATTTATCAGCTTCTTCTGGATCTGCACTCTGATTCCTTGTGTTTTTTCAGCGAAGTAAGTAGCGAAGTCACTGCACAGTTTCTCAGTGCTTGATGATTGTGGTCGACTATGGCTCGGCGGCTTTAACAGGGTGTTGACCACACGAAGCATGTCCACTTGTCAAGTGATGACAACACTGAATCATAGTGAGCCCGCTTAGCTCGAGTGATCATGGTGTTGACCGCTGTTCAGTGCTGTACATAAATCTGTCGATGGATCTCGAGCTTCGTTTTCCTCCACCTCTTCTCATGTGAACGTCTCAATGCTCTGGCATTGTGTATGTCATCATTGTACCAGGGTTCCTTGCGTCTGGACGTTTTCATTTTTTTCGTGACATGCACGTCAACGGTTGATATGACCGCATGCTCGTACTTGTCAACCACTGCACTCACACCCATATTAATACCAACAGAAGCGAGATGTTCCAATAGATCAGCCTCAAATCGGTCATGATTTATTCCACGGATATCGCGCAGATGCCTCTTAGTACGAGCAGACACTGGGATTGCAGAAGACAGATAAAAACAACACTGTAATGATTTGATATGCTGCTGGGGTATGCCATTGTAGATGATACGATGGAACTAGGTGAACGTGTTATCACCAAGTCCAAACTATCCCCCCGGATGTATATTGATTCTGTAACATGTTGATTATTTTCAGCTAAAATGTCATTTAATAACTTTACACCGGGTGCAGAACCCAGTTCACAGTGAAGATCTCATTCACATATGTCGCGAACTCATCAAGGAACTGCTGTACATTTGTTGTCGGTGGACGATAAATGACGACAACACGCATAGTTCTCAAATGTTTGTGTTGATGTAACGTCCAAATGTTCAAAGGTCTCATATCGCTTAGTTGTTGTCTTTCGCAATTTATATTCTGATTTGTATAGTATTCCAACGCCGCCTCCGCGCTTAGCTGAACGACATTCTCCTATATAGCTGTAATCTGGTGGAGTTAATTCGTTGACAACAGCAGTTTTATTCAGTTTACACCAGGTTTCTGTTAAAAACATAAAATCTCCACCATGGTTCAACAAGTGTTCCTTCACAGTCACATCTTTGTTACATATTGATCGTGCATTTAGTAGTACGCAGATAACATTATACCTTGTGTCAGTTTGTCGACATATGTCAACCAGGTTTGTTGGATTAATTCTCCCCTTGTGTATGTGTTCAATGTTCGTTCTTAATCGTCTTCCAGTTGTTATTACGGAAGAAATGGGGCGAAAATGGTTTATTCCAGCAGTAGTTCCCTGGTGCGTTCTGGAAGTTGTACATATATTTAGTGATCGAAGAGTAAGGAGTGTTTTGAGTGACACCGTTAAGTTCGTCTTCATAATGTAGGCCCCTATGGCCTGTTGTTGACAGCCGGTAAAAGTCAACATGTTTACATAACAGAGTTAGTGATGCACCAAATTGGAACACACCCAAATGTGGTCACATGCATTGATGAACCCAGCTCGCATTGTCACTGAAGTTGTTAACAGTGTTGAATAGGTCGCTTGGGACGCACATTGACGACATTCTGGTAGACTGGTAGACGCACCTGAAGAAAACTGGTTCGGCAGCTTATTCCTGGTAGGCGTGTAGCGACCGATCCGGTTGACCGCTCACCAAAACAATGTTCAATCGCCAATAATTAAGAATATGACAAATAAAAAAAAAAATTCATTCACTAAGACGTTCTTCAGTCATTCGCATCCAACGCTGTACTAAAACATTTACAAATACACGTTCACACCTGTCGAAAAAATGCTTAAACGAGACACGAAAACTCTACCGTGGCAGAAAATAGAGCCCACCTCACTTCATATGTCATATTGCTGTGAGATATGGGGAAGTACGTATCAATCCAGACTCAAGAAACTATTTCTGTTAATGGAAAAAAGCTATACGGATTATTTATAACCTTAATTACCATCATCATACATCTGTATTTTTACACAGCTCAAAACACTTAAATTTTATTATTTAATTACATAGACGATGGCATAATTTGTAAAGAAGTGTTTAATTCGATACATTTTAATTACTAATACACACTGAATTAACTTATGTTAAAGTCAGTGCAACATTATTGAACATTAATAATATCTCAAATATAAAGCAAACAATAATAATAAATGTATTACCTCAAAAGCAAATGAACTCATTGGATTAATCAAATGATGTTTAGAAAGTAGAAGGGCATTGAATACATATTGGAACTCACACAACATATTCCACTTGACATAAGCAAGTGAGGAACCCACTCGATATAAACAAGAGTAGAACACACTTGGCATAAGGAAGCTAGGACCCCACTTGACATAGGCAAGCAAAGAACTCACTCGATTTTAGCAAGCAGGAACCCACTTGACAAAAGGAAGCGAGTAACCCACTCGGCATGAGCAAGTGACGAACCCTCCACACATGACCAAGCAAGGAACCCACTCGACATGAACAAGCCAGGAACTCTCAAGACACGCCCAAGCGAGTGACCCACTTGACATATGCAAGCGAGGAACCCTCGAGACATGACCAAGTGAGGAACCCACTCGACATGAGCAAGAGAGGAACTCAACTCACTCGATATAAGCAAGCGAGGAACCCATTCAATACCAGCAAGCGATGAACCCACTTGATATGAGCAAGAATCTAACTCATTTGCCATATGCATGCATCAAAGAACCCACTCGACATAAGCAAGAAAGGAACTCATTCGAGATAAACAAATGAGGACCACACTCGACCAAAAAGAAAAGAGGAATCCACTCGAAATAGGCTACCTTGGGTATTAAAGCGCGTAACACATTTTCACAAATGGCATCTTCGAGTAAATGGAAATTTCCACTGAGTGGCAATATTAGCAATATATAATTATATATATATATATATATATATATATATATATATATATATATATATATACATATATATACATATATATATATATATATATATATATATATATATATATATATATATATATATATATATATATATATATATATATATATATATATATATATATATATATATATATATATATATATAAATATATATATATATATATATATATATATATATATATATATAAATATATATATATATGCATATATATATATATATATATATATGCACACACACACAAACGCACACACACACGCACGCACACGCACACCCACACACACACACAAACACACACACACGTGATTTGTACTTGTTGCTCTGAAGAAAACCCTTTACAATAGTCCAGCTGTTATGAAATAAAATCGTCTTATGATGATGCAAATTCCACCACTAATAACCTTATGGCCAACTTGGAGCAGATAGGTATGTTTATTACATGACTAACAAGAAGGGTGTTTGTCTATATTCGGTGGCAAACCAAAACTAATTCTTATTTATTAAATCTACTGTGCTTACATTTAAAATGCTTTCAGGCATTACCTTTTATAAAACTGACACCAGTCTATACGCTTGTCGACATTTACAGTACAATCGCAATGGCGTCTTTCAAATGACGTGACGATGCGGTTCGTGTCGTTCATGGCCGAATGGATCTGGCGTTGCCATCGCGTAGTTGAAATGCACATGCGCCTTTCATATATCACAATAGCAGCTTCATCATAGTAGCGGATTCTCACGATCATATCTGCATAAATAGCAAATTAACTAACTGGTTTCAGACTTGTAATATGTACACATTGTTGAACTAAGTTTGTTCAGGGTGTCCACATAAAAAACACGTTGGTCTTAGAAACAATCTTAATCTCACAAAATGTTCTTCAAATGAACTGAAATCGTAAATTAGGACTGACTAGGGAATAAGCTAAGGCGAGGACATGAGACAGTCCCACGTTATAGTCGAGGAACGGCGCTCCATGTTGAGTCACGGTCGTTGACGATCGAACAGGGCCGGTGTGACACGTCACTCCATGCGTGAGTCACGCTCGTTGCCATTGGCCAGACTCGTACAAACGTTACTGTTACATATACATTTTCGAAGGAGAAGGATCGTGCACTCTGTAACCGTGACTTCGGAAATGACAAAGATGAATGTGGTGGTTTTCGTACTTGCCCCGGATCAGAGACCTATCCACTCTAATTACGCATGCAGATATTCGCACGCTCCCGGTGGGGAACATATCGGTGTTGGACTAATAGTCATTGTCGCTACGGTAGGCTTCTTGAAGCCCTAGTCCCCAGTAAAGGCTTCCATGGCGCAGTGATGTCCTCGGACGGGGGGGGGGGGGTGGTTGGCCTATATGTTATATAACTTTACACACACTCACGCACGCACGCACGCACGCACGCACGCACGCACGCACGCACGCACGCACGCACACACACAAAAGAGCCCTTTCCAGTGGACGCGTCCGTGATTATAGCAATTGTGATAAAACCAACAATGATTTCGCTCAACTGGTCTGCCTAATGTACTTTTAAGTGTCTTTCAACCTGCTGCTGAAAAGCCATTCCCCTTTTCTGCCCTGACTTGCCACGATACAGCAGGGTAGGTGGGCCATTTAGTTTTAAATCAACCTTCTACGCAATCAGGGAAAAGTAACTATAACCAACAGTTCTAGCAACAACAGCGGAATAAGCCAATTGGAAGACAGAGGTATTGTTGATGCAGCAGCAGGTTGGACAACTAGTTTAAAATGTATAGACTAACACCCCCATTTCGAAGCAACTTGTGTAGGATCACGCAGTACGCATGCGCTGCGGTGGAGGATAAAAGAAGGACTCTGCGCCCACAACGCCACTCGTCTCTTCAGAATCGGAAACAACATGAAGTTAATTGTCGCTCTTCTGTTGGTTGTCGTCGTGTCGGGTGC
This sequence comes from Lamellibrachia columna, assembly GCA_963662155.1. Lineage (NCBI taxonomy): Eukaryota > Metazoa > Annelida > Polychaeta > Sabellida > Siboglinidae > Lamellibrachia > Lamellibrachia columna. The sequence goes on from OY759269.1 coordinate 32,678,380, forward strand.
GCTGTCTAAGCCGCCGCTAGGGAAAAGGGTATGTCGCATTTATATAAATTAGTGTAGAAGTACGTACGGTTGATCACATTTAATACACGAAACTTTAGCTTTCCATTGATGCTCGTCACGAGATGTTATTAGAAGGGTAAGGAGAAAGGATATAGCTATTTATAAACGTTTTGTTTTGAAGTACTAACGCCTTAAAAAGATTGTGGCGCCGCTATGTACTATAAAAACTTCAGTGAAGATAAAAAAAAAATTAATTATGTTATCGTTAATTAAATATGTTGCCCAGATGGGGCGTCTAGCCCCAGACCAGGGGCATAAAGCCCCGCGGGGCGCCTTGTCTTATAATAACGACAGTATTTCTCCATTGTATAACATATAAACAATGAAATTAAGTTATTGGTAAATGTGAAACCATGGAATATGTTTTATTTTATAACTACCGTTCATGAAGTGAACAATGAAGCCATTGGCTTATCGAGAGCCCTTTTTACAAGACGTGTAGTCCGCTCTTTACACAAACACACACACACACACACAAACACGCACTCCCGCACGCACGCACACACACACACACACACACACACACACACACACACACACACAAACACACACACACACACACACACAAGTAGTTGTCCTCGGGCGGGGGGGTTACTACCAGCATCTTTTTTTGAGAAAAAGTTTTAACTTTAAAAATCATCCCAGAACTATTCGAAATCCGCGTCTATATTTTCATAACTGACATTTCAACAGGCACAATTAACTGCTTTAAATAATTTTATTTTCAGTCAAAGCAACAAACTCCAGAAAGCAAGTGGACAAAGAAGCCACTGGCTTGTCGAAATCTCTTCTTAGAAATACCTGTAACCCGTCCTTCTGAGATATGTGTCAGTTTGTTTTAACATATTCAAACTGAAAGCATTTATAGTCAACATATAATTTCTTTCGTTCATTTATGATCATCTGCGAAAAAATAGTGTTCCTTACCAACGCTACTTCGTGTCCTCTTCAACGTTCCATCAATTCGAAGAGACAAAAACACTTCTCTCAATGTTTTCGCAATCATTCAAATGGTAAAAAAAAATCGCTTCGCTGCATACAAGAATACATTAGCGTAGGTTGCTACTAAACAGAATTTATTTTCATAGCAAAACTGTTTTGAAACCAGCCATTGTTCATTTATAATAACAAACCAGAAATCAGACACGCGAGATTCTAGCTAAATGACCCCAAATGACTGGCAGAAGAAAAGCGGCTACTTGCGCTTTTGGCTACTTATCAGCAACCAAGAAAATTGCATCGGTTAGTTGGTTATGCGGGATACATTTAACCGATCTTTCTACACGAAATTCCCCATTCGATGTCAATGTCATGTGCTTTTAATTTCACATCTAATTTCTTTTCCAAAATATCGTAAAATATCGTAAATGTAAACAGGGTACCGGACTCTGGAGAGTAAATAATATTTATACAAAACTATATATATATATATATATATATATATATATATATATATATATATATATATATATATATATATATATATACATATATATATATATATATATATATATATATATATATATATATATATATATATATATATATTGTTTTTCATTTGGTAAAATATAACTGTTATAACTCCAAATTATGTACACATATACTGACAGATTCATTTCACTGACATAACAAATAGATTGTGCATACCTGAATTTCAAGCCAAACTCCATGGTGCTGCAAAACAGATTCACATCACCATATCTCGAGTAAACGTTAATGAATCCACAGCCCTTTTATTTTATCTTAGTGAATATTCACAAATCCGACATTTTTATTTACGTCCTTAACACTATACGAATTTTAATATAATCGATCGTGAGTGTGTATGTTTGTATGTTATGCTACTCTTCCTAGACACTTTGAACCACGGGCAGCACACTTTCAGGGGTTCATCTACGACCCCCACGGTCGGGTCATCTATGACCGTCACGGTCGGGTCGCCACAGTTTTTTTTTTTTATTTACCCCACCGTTACCCTTTCTGCGATAAATTAGATTACCCTTTGTACTTGCTGTCCGCAACTATACGAGGGCAATTCGTACATGTGTTGTGAACAAATTATTTTCTTCGATAGTCCAATGTTACATACACGGGCAAGGCGTCGTTAGACGTTATTATAGCTGCCAGTCGCGATCTGCCGCAACAAGTGCCAAGGAATAAATGGCTATTGGTGGGATCATGTTGTGCATTCTGACATTTGGTAAACACGGACAACAAATTATCAAGTCCGGAGGATAAGCATTTTTGCTATTTAACATAATTAAATACGATTGTGAGTAGCACTGTTAAGTTAAAATGTATTTCATCTATATAAATATACGAAAGAAAGAACGAAAGAGTGCTACCAGCCGTAAAACATCATTCGTGCCAACAGGTTCTCGTGACGTTATCTGGCAGTTAACACTCTCGTTGCATCGACAAACATTGTATTATTCCATAAATAAAAGTATACAACACATTCCATTTATGCGTGTACCTAGTTGAAAAAAACGCACATTTTACTGCATCGATTTCCAAGAACTGCCAGGCGATTATTTGTCGCTATGGCCAACCGAGATTTGATCAGAATCTCCTACGTTTAGAGTAAGCCACTGGCATAAAATTGCTGATTGCAATTGCAAAACATGACTTTTGCTTAGCTTTTATTAAGTAATACAGTATTGTCCGGATTGCCACCTACCTTCTACTTAAAACGATGGATCGTATATCTAAAAACACGTCACTTTCATAAAAGTCAAAACATTTTACACAATTTTATTATATAAATTGTTCAAGTCATGTCGGGGCAAGATGCCCCCGGGGGCGTCTGGGCCTGCACTCTAAGGGGCGTCTTCCCCAAGTAATATATATATACATATAGTAAGCGCATATGATGTCGGACATATGAGGAGGCGTCTTAACCCACGGGGACTCCTTGCCCCATCCAGTCCTACACCTCAACACTGAGCCGTCACTTTCTCGGCCGCAGCAGTCTCCCTCCACAACATCAGTATCACCAAAAAGAGAGTAGGAGGCGAGAGTGGGGAATCTAGAACCTTATCCCAGAACCAAACACCGAACCGAATTAGGCCGCAATAATATGCCATATGTCTCCTTGTAGGTGAAACGTGCGAGCGATGCTCAGCCAAGGGAACTCGAATTACCACGTAAGTACGCACAAACCCTTGACGATTATTTTTCGGCCTGTGACATGCCATGCATGAGTGATTTTCCACCTACTGGTGTGTCAACTCGTTCCTTAATGACTCAAAAACATAGTAGTTACTGGCTTTTTCCGAGTCATGTTAAGTTATAGCTGTTCGTAGATAGGTAGATTACACGCCATGTAAAGCGTCATCATGTCTTCTTTGAAATACCGTCTACAAACTTATTAGCAGCGTATTCACTCATGTCGGCCAAGTTGTCAGTATTCAGGTATGTGAATATCGGCGCGAAACATATAAATAGCTTGTGACCTGCAAATTCAGCTGTATTTATACGTTACGAAACAAGGGATACATATAACAGAACATTTATAGCTGAAATAGTTTAGTATCTGAGGAGTGACGAAACTCGTAGACAATGCAATGGTAGTGTCCATTGACATATATAAAGGTAAACATTCTGATAGTAATATACTATGGACTACATCAATTCTAATGAAGTGACCGCTATAATGTAACACAATGTGTTAATATAATTTGATCGCTATGTATTCAATTTGAATGTTTTGTCTCATGTTTTATGTTCACATGGCGTGGTATGAACGGCAAGGTCGATGTTTATGAACACATCAGTGTGCAATTATAATATATTATGTATTCAAACTGTAGTTCATTAAACACATTTGAACGGTCAATATGTTCAAATATAAAACAAAGTTTATACAACCTGGCATTATCTTACAATACAAAAACTGTCAGACGTTTAATATTATTAATACTATTTAATAAGTAAGTGTTCTGTTCTAAAATAAGTACTACTAATACATGTACCGTATTCTAACAGGGAGAGGTGGTGGTTGCAAAAGTGTAATTTGCACAGTTTAGTGTTCTCAGTGTACAACGTATTATTTTCATTTCCAGCTCAGTCCGATGTAAAGCGCCGTTCACGGAGTGTTGACATTGACACCGCCGGTCCAACGGGGAAAAGTAGAAAAACTCGGCCTTGGTGAGTTTACGAATATGAATAATGGATTGTTTAGTAGAAAAGTCAGACCTGAAAAACAACCAGTGGTGTACTTAGTGGGGGTGGCATTTGGCCATGACCCCCTTTGGCTTAATAATATTTTATTGCTTCCCCATTGTTCCGTTACGTCGCTACATGCTAACATGGTAAACTAATGGATGACTAAGCTTGTCCCCCTTTGCCCCACCCCTTATCACCCTTTGACCCCACCTGCCCTCCCCCTTTGACCCATAGCGATACCCTTAATACGCCACAGAAAACAATAAGTAAAATTCGAATGTTACAGCAAGTGCACGCAGCGTTGTCCTTACACTGCATGTACAAGTATTTCCTATCCCGTCAACACGAGCAGTTTTTCATAAGTCCTCACGTGACATGTGTAGGTTAAGGTTTTCTATGCGATACGTGATGGGACAACTTGATTAATGTGTTTAGTTACATTAATATTGGGTTTGTTTAAATTAGTCTTGGATTAGTTTAAATTAATTAAATTAACTTATATTTTGGAAGTTAAGTAATTTAGCTAACGAGTAATTTAGCTAACGATTATTTTTTTTCTGATTAATGAATGACACTTTGAATGACCCTTAATTGGGTACCTAATGAAAAGAATGGCGTTTAACTCCGATGTTGTGCACCTTTATCTCTAGGAGGGTCGAATTACCCGACCTGAATAACGTCTCCTGAAGCATGACACCTCCAAGGAGTAGTGATCTGTGGAACGGACGACTAAAGCACATAGTTTCCTCGATTACGCTCGTGTTTAGCTCGTATATATGCAACTGAATTTTTTTATGAATTCCTGTTGATACTAACACCGTCAGTGATACTAACACCGTCAGCCTTCGTTCAAACGACACGTATTTTTTTCTAACGGTTACACGTTGCTGATTGAACGTCTATCGTGCAAGTGCATTCTTGAATAAATCACATGCATGTATCGATCATTGGTATATTGCATTGTATGATAACTTGCACACACTTCTCCAAATGCTTACGTAGAGACGTTATAATGTATTACGCATGCATGCGTTAAACATATTTGTAAACTTAGTGTTTAGTTCGTACATATGCAACTTAATTTCTTATGAATTTATGTTGAATTGCTACTGCTGTGAAACTAACACTGTCAGCCTTCGTTCAAACGACACGTATTGTTTTCTAACGGTTACACTTTGCTGATTGCTTGTCTGTCATGCATGTGCATTCTTGAATAAATCAGATGCAATGTGTGTATCGGTCGTTGGTATATTGCATTGTATGATAGCTTGCACACACTTCTCCAAATGCTTATGTAGAGACTTTAGACTGTATTACACATGCGCGCGTTGAAAGCTGTATATATTTCTCAACTTATATAAATCTACAACTGAGGTGGTCTCTCCAGTTGATGTACAACATTGACCGTAGTCAAAAGACGATGAATACACATACACATAAGTAATCTAACGACACACCACCCAGGGGTGGTTTAAATTGTATTTGACATTATATTTCGCTAATAAAATATATATTAAAATGTTTATTTAAAATATATATTTTTTATATCTACTTTGAAAAACTTTTTTTGTGGAGAATTTATTTGAGATTAAATTTGACGAAATTTCGTCGGCATTATGTGCGTGGGCGGGGTGGTGGTGCGCCTAGAACCCGAATTCGACTTCTCTTGCTGACGTTTCGAAACTTTGGCAATTTCGTTCACCCCGTATTGCCATAGTTCAATCAGTTGTTTTATTGAGTACCTGGTGGAAATGTGAACACATAGTCTTCGCGCAGTAATTGTGGCGTCGCTGAGTTCTTCTCTGAGAAGCAACGTTGACGTTGAAATGAACAGGTCTGCCAGGGAGTGAAGTGTAAAGCGCTTTGAGAGTCATTGGCGTATCGAGAGCCCCTTTTTTAAAAGACGTGTTACCCGCCCTTCACGCAAACTAACAGGCACACGCACACACACCACACACCACACCACCCTACACCACACCGCAACGCACCGCATTAAACACACCACACCACACCACACCACACCACACCATACCACACCACACCACACCACACCACACCACACCACACACACAGCACCCACACACACCACACCACACTGCACCACACCGCACCCCGCACACACCGCACTGCACCACACACCACACCACACCACACTGCACCGCACCGCACACCATACATTTCATAAAACTGACACCAGTCTATACGATTGTCGACATTTACAAAAACAATCGCAAAGGCGTCTTTCAAATGACGCGCGAAGCTTGTCGTGTCGTTCATGGCCGAATGGATCTGGCGTTGCCATCGCGTAGTTGAAATACACATGTGCCTTTCGTATATCACAACAGCAGCTAAATCATAGTAGCGGATTCCCACGATCATAACTGTATAACTAACACATTAACTAACTGGTTTCAGACCTGTAACATGTGTACACATTGAGACAGTCCCACGTTATAGTCGAGGAACGGCGCTCCATGCTGAATTATGGTCGTTGATGATAGAACAGGTGCACTGTGGCACGTCACACCATGCGTGAGTCACGCTCGTTGACATTGGCCAGACTCGTACAAACGTTACTGTTAGACATACATTTTCGACGGAGAAGGATCGTGCACTCTGTAACCGTGATATCGGAAATGACAAAGACGAATGTGGTAGTTGTCGTACTTGCCCCGAATCAAAGACATATCCACTCTAATTACGCAAGCAGATATTCGCACGCTCCCGGTGCGGGACTCACTGGTTAAAGCCCTATTCCCCAGTAGAGGCTTGTATGGCGCAGTGATGTCCTCGGGGGGGGGGCATACATATTATATAACTGTAGTGAACACGCACGCACGCACACAATAGCGCCCTTTCCAGTGGACGCGTCCGTGATTACAGCAATTATGCTGATAACTCCAACAATGATTTCATTCAACTGGTCTACCTAACGTACTGTTAAGGGTCTTTCACCCTGCTGCTGAAAAGCCGTTCCACGTTTCTGCGCTGACTGACTGCAAAACAAGATAATATTATTGTCGATGCAGCGGCAGGTTGGACAAATAGTTTAACACGTTAAGACTCTCACCCCCATTTCGAAGCAACTTGTGCAGGATCACGCAGTACGCATGCGCTGCGGTGGAGGATAAAAGAAGGACTCTGCGCCCACAACGCCACTCGTCTCTTCAGAATCGGAAACAGCATGAAGTTAATTGTCGTTCTTCTGTTGGTTGTCGTCGTGTCGTGTGCCCTGGCTCGGCCGCCGACAGGGAAAAGTGTATGTCGCATTTATATAAATTAGAGTAGAAGTACATACGGTTGATCACATTTAATACACGAAAGTTTAGCTTTCCACTGATGCTCGCCACGAGATGTTATTGGTAAGGTAGTGAAAATTGCTATAGCTATTGATAAACTTTTTGATTTGAAGTACTTATGGGGTCAAAAGATTGTAGTGTTGCTGTGTAATACTAAAATGTCAGTGACGATTGAAAAAAATAAAGTATGTTATCGTTAATTAAATACAGCTAGTCCCAGCCCCAGACCAAGGGCATGAAGCCCCGCGGGGCGTCTTGCCTTATAATAACGACAGTCTTTCTCCATTGTATAAAAAATAAAATGTAATAAAGCAAGTTATTGGTAAATGTGAATCCATAGAATATGTTTTATTTTATCCAAATATGCATAATTTAGTCACTCTCGGACTCGCTGTTAAGGCGGACAAAACAAAGCACTGACGCCGTGCAGACATTGTACAACTGACACTGTTACCGAACCCCGAGGTCTACCGTTCATGAAGTGAACAATGAAGTCATAGGCTTATAGAGAGCCCTTTTTTACAAGACGTGTAGCCCGCTCTTCACACACACGCACGCACGCACGCACGCACGCACGCACGCACGCACGCACGCACGCACGCACGCACGCACACTCACGTGCGCTCACGCGCACACTCACACCCACACACACGCACGCACACACGCAAACAAGCACACACGCACCACACACACACACGCACACACATACACGCACACACACGCATCAATATATGTGCATGATATGTACTGATTGCTCTGAAGAAAAACCTTTCATTATAGTCCAGTTGTTACGAAATAAAATCGCCTTATAATGATGCAAATTCCATCACTGGCAGTAGTATCCTGATGGCAAACTTGGAACAGGTAGGTATGATTATTATATGACTAAAGAGAAGGGTGTTTGTCTATGTTCGAAGGCTGTTTGTCTGTGCCTTTCGTATTTCACAATAGCAGCTCCGTCATAGTAGCGGATTCCCACGATTATAACTGCATAACTAGTAAATTAACTCACTGGTTTCAGATCTTTTGAACTAAGAAACAATACAAACAATCTTAATCTCATGACATTATTGACGATCGAATAGGTGCGATGTGACACGTCGTTCAATGCGTGAGTCACGCTCGTTGACGTTGGCCAGACTCGTACAAACGTTACTGTTAGACATACATTTTCGACGGAGAAGGATCGTGCACTCTGTAACCGTGACTTCGGAAATGACAAAGACGAATGTGGTGGTTTTCGTACTTGCCCCGGTTCAAAGACGTATAATAATAATAATAATTAACTTCTATTACGCCCATATCCTCAGGAACCTGAGCTCAGAGGCGCAACAAAACAGAATCATTAAGCATAATCATGAACGCGCAAAAGTCAATATCAGACGAGGGACAACCGAACAGTAATGGTGGAATTGCAATTTAGAATAGATATGCCTCGACTTTTATTCGGAAAATAGCTCTGTAATTACGCAAGCAGGTAATATTCGCACGCTCCTGGTAGGGAACTGATAGTCATCCTTGCTACGGTCGGCCTCTTGGTTGAAGCCCTAGTTCCCAGTAGAGACTTGTATGGCGCAGTGATGTCCTCGGAGGGGGGCTGGGCAGATACATTATATAACTATGGTAAACACGCAGGCACGCGCGCGCACGCACGCACGCACGCACGCACGCACACAAACAAGAGTGCCCTTTCTTGTGGACGCGTCCGTGATTATAACAGTTATGCTGATAACATATCGACGTGGGACTCATTGTCAAATTCGCTACGGTGGGCCTCTTGTTTCAAGGCCTACTCCCAGTAGAGGCTTGTATTTTTTTTAGATAAAGTTTTAACTTTAAAAAAATCATCACAGAACTCCTCGAACTCCGCGTCTATATTTTCTTAACTGCCATTTCTACAGACACAATTAACTGCTGTAAATAATTTGATTTTCATTCAAAGCAATAAACTCCAGAAGGCAAGTGGACAATGAAGCCAAAAATAGCGAGATATGTGTGTTTCAGTGCAACGTTACAAATATTCATTTTGTCAGCTATGCAGACAACTTAAAACTAGGAAATATTGAACTGAACATCGACACCATAAATAATCACCCTGCACTAATGTCATATTTCGCAAATCCATCCTTTAAGAAAGACCTTTTGGAAATCCCCTTGATTTCTTAGAAACACTAAAGACGTTTACATAGTAATGACCACGAGTGCTACAATGTTCGAACCAGCTATATTCGTTCGCCGTGAAAACAGAACATATCGTTTGGTTACTGTGATTCCAGTACACATCAGTAGTATGTCTACACAACTAAATCAAGTCGTTACACCAGCAAATATCAGCGCTAGTGTAGTTTCTTGGGCCGTTGAACCTGTAAAGGAAACAGCCTGTGATACCGATCTGGTGACTCAGCCGGATAACGCGACAATCAAAATGATCGTAAACACGTCCTGCCACGTGTAAACTACAACACCTACGACGCTGCAATTTGGCGTATGAACTTACATGTACGCAACTATACAAGGTTTGGAATTACGGTTGGTGAAGGGCTTGTGTCAAAAATACACTGCAACTTTTGGGTGTTATTCAGCTTTTACTTAATTCATTCACAGTGGTTTAGCAGACGTAACTAATTATGTTAATCAAAATGTCCCTTAAAGTTATCAGTGACACTATCAGACTTATATGTATGTCATTTATTTATTTGGGGATTTTCTCAAAACGATATAATTTCGCATGTTGTGGCTATTTTTTTACATTGACAATAATGTTTAAAAATATTGTAACTTACCCAAATATATGACAAATTCCCATTTTGCTAACCTACAATATTACATAGTATTTCATCTACAATCTATCAATAAATTGTTAATTTGTCCTGGAAACTTCTACTGGACCTACTCAATTCAAAACAAGCATACAATAGCCACCCCAGCGTGGAATCCAGTTTTTGGGACTGTTCAAAACACTTTACACTGTACACCATGGCAGACCTGTTCATTCCAACACCATTTCGACTTCAATGGGAAGCTTTCAGCCACGGTGTAGTTACTGTGCAACGACTATTCTTTCACATATTCACCTCAGTTTGTAGCCAAGCACTCATTCAAACAGTTGATTGAACTGTGGCAACGTGGGATGAACGAAATTGCCAAAACTTCGAAACGGCTGCAAGAGGATTCGAACCCGGGTTCTCTCGAATGAAAGTCCGGCGTTCTGACTTTTCGCCACCGCTCCCACAATACTCCCATTCTCTACAATACAGGCACTGCTTGTTATGTATTTTATTACATACGCAACGGAAATACCTACCAGCGAGCATGAGGTAAAGCCAGTGCGCCGCTACACGGCCATACAAAATGTTGTCTGTCCCACAGAAAACAAACCCAGCGTTGTCAGCGTTTAATCATGGAGAATAAAGCGAAGTTACCGCTGTCAAACCCAGCTGACGTATGCCGAAGTCACAGGTAGTTTTTTCATTTAATCTTCGCCAAAGCCACAAACCATACACGTAGTTAACATTATGTTATCGCAAGAGTACTGTAAACACTTTGAAAGGAAGAGCTTTGCATATCAAGTACGGCCGTCATCATTAATTTGAACACGGCTTCATATCGCCGACACACCGCTTCTTGTTGTCATTATATCGCTGTCGTGTGAACGAGCTCGCACGCTATTTCGCTTAGCGTTTAAATGTGGGTTACATTAAATGGGTTGACAATTTACATCCTCCACTCGAAGGGTGGCGCAGCGGTGTAATCAGTCAACGTATAGTATGTTATTTTAGTAATGTTTAGTTGTTCGTCGTTGATACTGGTAAGCACGCGGCAAGGCTTCTCTTTATACTGGTTAATTTTGTATCGGCGGCTAACGGACATTCTACAGTGGTCATTGTTGGTTATGTCACCAGAGGAGGACTGTTTGTGAGTCTCCTTCTTCTGTGCATTCTGTGTGGAAACATATCACGTTGAACAGTGTGTGTGTGTGTGTGTGTGTGTGTGTGTGTGTGTGTGTGTGTGTGTGTGTGTGTGCGTGCGTGCGTGCGTGCGTGCGTGCGTGCGTGCGTGCGTGCGTGCGTGCGTGCGTGCGTGCGTGCGTGCGTGCGTGCGTGCGTGCGTGCGTGCGTGTGTGCGTGATGAAGGGATCATGAACTAATGATGTATGCAACGACAGGGGTAAGAGTGACAGCGTACGTTGTGCGTACGTTGGGGAGCGGGGATCTAGGCTTCTGCGCACCGTACTGAAGGCGGATCGCGATCGCGATATTTTTGTCGTGTACACACTTCCGTTGCGTTCACGATCGCGATCCTACGTCGGAGGATGATCGCTATTGCGATCGAGCGAGTTTCCCGATCGAGGTGTGCCGTGTAAATGACTTGAGATCACGATCACTTTCCTGAAGTGCGTGAGAACAAATGATAACGACGACGTTGCTTACATCATTTTATTTGATAAAGCTGTCGATACTAAGTGCTGGATTTGCTTTTGTACAGGATAAGCACAGAGTTAAAAATATGACGAATCAGTCAAGACCAGAATGAGTGGGATCGCGATCGCTATCGTAATCGCGATCGCTAACAACGTTGTGTAAACGCAACTTCCTGTCCTATCTATTGCGATGGTGATGCGTTAGCGCCGTGTAAACGAGGTATATGCTAATGCAGAGTGGAACATTTCCATTCCTTAGAATATCGATTTCTTGTCCAATAGGTTCAGATTGTTCTCAAGAACTGCGTACTCTATTAAATATGGCATTTTTCCCGCATCCAGTATCCATCGTTGCGTTTCTCACAATTCGTGCGTCGATACTAGACTAGGTAATAGCTAAACCCGAAAACGTTGTACAGTGGCTTCGGCAGGGACGGTTGAAATAATCGAAACAAATATCTCAAATAAAAAAAAGTATTTTAAATAAAAATACTTTTAAGGAGTATTTCAAATAAAATGTACTTTAAAATTACCCTTTTTCGGGAAGTAAAATACTTAAACAATTAATTGTTAATGCTGATGCAAATTATTTATAGTTTATTTAACGTACATATTACGTTGCTGCACAAGTTAACCCATTAATAAAATAAAACAATAAAACGTTGGAAACAATATGCTCTAGTCGTCTATGCCACAGATCACTACTCCTTGAAGGCGCGATACTGCTAGACACGTCGTTGATACTGCTAGACACGTCGTTGATACTGCTAGACACGTTCGAGCCGTTCCAATACATCGTCATCGATTCCGTCAGTGTTGCCACTGAACAGACCATCGTTGTCAGTTTCATCGAAGACGGTCTCCTCGTCCGTGTCTTCAGCTCGCATAATTCGTTCCGCCTATGAAAAAAAGAGTTAAACGCCACATAATGATACTGACAGAGTGAGATTGCGATCTGAAGCCGTGTTCAAGTTAATGACTGCGGCCGTATTTGATATGTGCATTTGACGTTTAGACGTCATGACTAAATTATATTGTGGCACTGAACTGTTTTTATTTAAATAAGATAATTATTTAAATGAGATTGATAGATACTGCGATGAAAATAAATTTCCACAAATTTCCATATTTTATCATCGTTAAACCAATTTCCGAAACATCTCCCAGACACCTAAGTTACAGCTCTTAGAAACTAAATAATTGGATACCCAGTTGTGTTTTTGCCATACATTTGGCAATGTGGCGCCATTACTGAAAGGCCATTGTGGCACTGGACACTTTTTGTATTTAATTTGTTGTATTTAAATTATAAAATTATTTAAAAGATTTATAGTAGCTGGAACTATTTAATGATATGCTAACTTAATAAACACTATAAGTCTAAAGTGTTTCAAAACATAAATTGTTTTAATGATTAAAAATCGAAGGCCAAAATGGGCCCACTCACAAAGATGTCCCATGCCACTCAGTCATTGGCATACATCTCGAACATAGACAACAGCATTCACTTCAAAATGGATATGCTTATTCAACTAAATACATAATTTCCTCATGCATACCCCATTTATGGGAAAATTTGTTTGTAATATGGCCTTTGTAAAACACGCCAAATATATTTAAAAAGTACCAAAAACTCACATTTGTAACTCACGGTTTTCGATTCGCGCCTAATTGACATGTATGACGTTGGTTAGTGTCCCTCTGCGCGTATTTAAGCACTACTATTGTTTGTTTACCACATGATAGCTATCATGGTGAGGTCCACTTTGGTCGAGCGGCCCACTTTACCCTCATTTCCCCTATTGGCCTACAGGCGATGTCCGCTTTGCCACGCAACTCAGGTCGGCGTACGTGGCCAATGCAAAGGCATAGACGTGAAAGATGGCAGTTATGATATTTATATTTTGTGGTAAATGTTAACATTTAAACTGGTCACTATTTTGGTGTAAGGGTATAATTTGCAGTGTTGCTCAAGTATCCAAAATGGACGAGAGTAAATCGTACCTCAGCTAATTGTGACATCAAGAAATCTTCCCTGGCGAGTCTTCTCTCCAACAATTCTTGACATGTAACGGTACAAGGTATGATCGTTTCTTCTTTACCGAGTCTCATGAATCAAACGAGTGATTACGCAACTAATCATCGAAATTGGAGCACACTAGCTGCCTGTTCATGGTACCTGGATGACTGTGTCATCGACCAATTTATGCTTCTAGCGCCCACGCGAAAAAAGCCATTGTGCAGTGCACGAAAACAAATTATTATATCCGTTGCACAGCAAACAAACCTAGCGTTGTCCCAACCTCTTTGATCATGCAGAATTACACCGCAGTTGCCGCCTTCAAATTTAGTTGATGTATTGGCATATATCGGTCGTGGTCATTAATTTGAACACGGCTTCATATCGCCGACAATCCGCTTCTTGTTGTTTCGTTTGTTTTATCCATTTGCGGTCGCTTCAATAGTATCACGCACTAGTATCACGCACTAGTATCAAGCACTAGTATCACGAACTAGTATCACGATGGCCGATTTGCGGTTAGTAATTATATAAGGAAAGTTGCTCACGTATTTCAAAAGGGGCTTAGCAGCAGCTTAATTTTTTTTAGATAATTAAGGTAGGTTCGTATTTAATGCCGCATGCAATTATACACAAGGAGTACAAAAACGCTATGCAGCTATGATAAACAAACAACGAACACTTTGTAGATGTGCACTGTGGTGTAATAATTGGATCGAACAGCACGAACTATTTTACCCCAACATTCTATGTTCGCAGCCAACAATGCACCCAGAGCGACAGGTTGTTCAACCGCCGCAGCTTCACGGCGTCTTGATCATTATTAACCACACAAAAACAACAATGACGTCTGTGTCTGGAGTCCTGTAAGACCAAAATTGTCAATTACCCATTAGAAACCGCAGAATCACGACGTCTATGCTATAGCTATAGCTATACAAACATAACAATGGCGTCTGTGTCTAGAGTCTTGTATTACAGTGTTTGTTTCGCCACAACCCATGTAATAAGCCCAAGCTCAGTAATGTTTAGTTTGACACTGTTTTTTTCTTCTAAAGGACATAACCTCTGCTGCGTGTGTATATTGCTGTGGGTTCCACGTACAGGTAAAAGTTCTACTCGGACACAGATAGAGGGGTGTCGTACAACTTCAACGGCGTTCACTGGACTGATCTTCAAGGCGTTAACAATTATAAACAAAATACATGGCGTTACACCAAGCTGTGTGTGTGTGTGTTTGTGTGTGGAGAGCGCGCGCGCCTGTGTGTGTGTGTGTGTGCACGCGCGCGTACGCAACTAACTCTCAACGCAAAGGAACTTCTGAAATATCAGCAGTTGCCCTAGACGACGGCAAGCATGAAATACAGTTGTTTTCGCAATACCGAAATTGGAATATTTGTGTTTCTAATTGGCCATGTTTTACGAAATACTCATATTGAAATAATGTAGTAGACTTATTTACAAAACAATACCTTAAACAAGATGCATGATCAAATAAACCAATGGCTTGGTGATACTGCCACGTCGATAGAGTACAACTGGGATGGTCATGTTTATGAAGTAGCCGGATCTATTAAAACAAACTATTCTGCCATCTTCACATCAATCAATGTAACAGATGTTTGATGATTTCCCTTGCGTGAAATACAAACTGACTCAACGCCTACGATAGACCCTGTCCAGCTTTTGTGATTGTGATTTATTTCTCTAGTGAATTCCTATGGGATGTAACAGACACAAATACTATGATTAAAAAAAACAACAACTTCGGAGTCTCGCTTCCTGGCTGTATTGTTCTTGCGAAGACTTGCGAATTGACGTGTTGGCCTTGACTACGGAGGGGTGCTCCTAGTTCCTTCCAGTGTACTCATACCAAGAATGTGCCATTTGATTTCGTATATCCACTGTCCATGCACCTATAATACTAAAGTTTACACATTCCCTCTTCTGGTTATACAGTCTATTTCAGCTTGTAGTTATACAAAAAATTTAACGCTATTCAGAGTATATGATCCCACGATTTGTAAACAAACGTTTAAATCCATACATATTTATTATTCATATACATTGAATTACTTTTGATTTAGTCAAAATTATTGAATCATAACAATATATCAAATACCAAAAGCAATAATATTAAATGGATTACTTTAAAACAAATCAACTCATTGGATTAATCAAAATATGTTTAGAATGTAGACCAGAAAATAATACATATAAGAAATCCTGCTACACAAGGAAGCGATGAACTAGACATAAAGAAGCGAAAAACCCATCCGAAATAAGCAAGCGAGGAACCCACGAGACATCAGAAAGCGAGAAACCCATGAAACATGGCCAAATATGCACCCCACGAAACACTAGGAAGCGAGGAACGCAAGAGACATGACAAAGCGAGGAACCCACGAAACTCGAGAAAGCAAGGAACCCAAGAAACATGAGCAAGCGAGGAACCCATGAAACATGAGCAAGCGAGGAACCCACGAGACAGGAACAAGCAAGGAACCCACGAGACATGACAAAGTGAGGAACCCACAATACATGAGCAAGCGAGGAATCCACGAAACATGGGCAAGCAAAGAACCCACGAAACATAAGCAAGTGAGGAACCCACGGAACATGAGCAAGCGCGGAACCCACAAGATATGACAAAGTGAGGAACCCACGAGATATGACAAAGCGAGGAACCCACGAGACACGACAAAGCGAGGAATCCACGAAACATGAGCAAGCAAAGAACCCACGAAACATGAGCAAGCGAAGAACCCATGAGACGTGATTACGCGAGGAACCCATGAGACATGACAAAGCGAGGAACCCACGACACCTGAGCAGGCGAGGAACCCACGAAGCATGACATAGGGAAGAACCCACGAGATTTGACAATGCGAGCAAAGAACCCACGAAACATGAACAAGTGAGGAACCCACAGAACATGAGCAAGCGCGGAACCCACAAGATATGACAAAGTGAGGAACCCAAGAGATATGACAAAGCGAGGAACCCACGAGACACGACAAAGCGAGGAATCCACGAAACATGAGCAAGCGAAGAACCCATGAGACATGATTACGTGAGGAACCCATGAGACATGACAAAGCGAAGAACCCACGACACCTGAGCAAGCGAGGAACCCACGAAGCATGACATAGGGAAGAACCCACGAGATTTGACAATGCGACGAACCCAAAAGATATGACAAAGCAAGGAACCCACTAGATATAAGAAAGCGAGGAACCCACGATACATGAGCAAGCGAGGAACCCACGAAACATGACATAGGGAAGAACCCATGAGATATGACAAAGCGAGGTACCCACAAGATATGCGAAAGCGAAGAACCTACGAAACATGAGCAAGCGAGGAACCCACGAGACATGACAAAGAGAGGAACCCACGATACATGAGCAAGCGAGGAACCCATGAAGCTTGACATACAGAAGAACCTATGAGACATGACAATGCAAGGAACCCACGAGATATGATAAAGTGATGAACCCACGAGACATGACAAAGCGAGGAACCAACGAAACATGACAAAGTGAGGAACCCATGAAATATGACAAAGCGAGGAATCCACAAGGTAGGAGAAAGCGAGGATTCCATGGTACATGAGCAAGCCCGGAACCCACGAAACAAGACAAAGCGAGGAACCGTTTAACCCATGAAACATGACAAAGGGAGGATCCCACGAAACATGACAAAGTAAGGAACCCACAAAACATGACAATGCGAGGAACCCACGAAACATGACAAAGGGAAGAACCCACGAGATATGCAAAGCGAGGAAACCACAAGGTATGAGAAAGCGAGGAACCCACGGTACATGAGCAAGCGAGGAACCCACGAAACATGACAAAGCGAGGAACCCACGAGATATGACAAAGCGAGGAAATGACAAGGTATCAGAAAGCGAGGAACCCACGGTACATGACCAAACGAGGTACCCACGAAACATGACAAAAGGGAGGAACCCACAAAACATGACAAAGCGAGAAACCGTTTAACCCATGGAACAAGACAAAGGGAGGATCCCACGAAACATGACAAAGCAAGGAACCCACGAAACACGACAATGCGAGGAACCCACGAAATATGACAATGCGAGGAACCCATGAAACACAACAAAGCAAGGAACCCACGAAACATGAGCAAGCGAGGAACCCACGAGACATGAGCAAGCAAGGAAACCACGAGACATGACAAAGCGAGGAACCCACGATACATGAGCAAGAGAGGAACCCACGAAACATGACAAAGCGAGGAACCCACGAGATATGACAAAGCGAGGAACCAACGAGATATAAAAAAGCGAGGAACCCACGCGACATGACAAACCGAGGAACCCATGATACATGAGCAAGCGAGGAACCAATGAAACATGAAATAGGAAAGAAACCACGAGATATGACAAAGCGACGAATCCATGAGATATGAGAAAGCGAGGAACCCACGAAACATGAGCAAGCGAGGAACCCACGAGACAAGACAAAGTGAGGAACCCACGATAAATGAGCAAGCGAGAAACCCACGAATTATGACATAGGGAAGAACCCACGAGATATGACAAAGTGAGGAACCCACGAGATGTGACAAAGCGAGGAACCCTCCAGACATAACAAAGCAAGGAACCCATGAAACATGAGAAAGCGAGGAAACAATGAAACATGACAAAACGAGGAACCCACGAGATATGAGAAAGCGAGGAAACCACGAGATATGAGAAAGCGAGGAACACACGAAACATGATCAAGCTAGGAACCCACGAAACATGAGCAAGCGAGGAACCCATGAGACATCAGCAAGCGAGGAACCCTCGAGACATGACAAAGCAAGGAATCGACGATACATGAGCAAGAGAGGAACCCACGAAAGTGAGGAAACCACGAGATATGAGAAAGCGAGGAACCTACGAAACATGAGCAAGCAAGGACCCCACGAGACATGACAAAGCAAGGAACCCATGATACATGAGGAAGCTAGGAACCCATGAAGCATGACATAGGGAGGAACCAACGAGA
The DNA here is from genome assembly GCA_963662155.1 of Lamellibrachia columna. Lineage (NCBI taxonomy): Eukaryota > Metazoa > Annelida > Polychaeta > Sabellida > Siboglinidae > Lamellibrachia > Lamellibrachia columna. The sequence continues at coordinate 32,697,367 of OY759269.1, forward strand.
TATGACAAAGCGAGGAACCCACGAAACATGAGATAGCTAGGAAACCACGAGATATGACAAAGCGAGGAACCCACGAGATATGACAAATCGAGGAACCCATGATACATGTGCAAGCGAGGAACCTACGAAAAATGACATATGAAAGAACCCACGAGATATGAGAAAGCGAGGAACCCATGAAACATGAGCAAGCGAGTAACCCACGAGACATGACAAAGCGAGGAACCCACGATACATGAGCAAGCAAGAAACCCATGAAGCATGACATAGGGAAGAACCCACGATATGTGACAACGTGAGGAATCCACGAGATGTGACAAAGCGAGGAACCAACGAAACATGAGAATGCGCGGAACCTACAAGACATGAGCAAGCAAGGAACCCACGAGACATGACAAAGTGAGGAACTCACAATACATGAGCAAGTGAGGAACCCACAAAACATGACAAAGGGAGGAACCCAAGAAACAAGACAAAGCGAGGAACCCACGAAACACTACAAACAGAGGAACCCATGATACATGAGCAAGCGAGGAACCAATGAAACATGACATAGGAAAGAAACCACGAGATATGACAAAGCGACGAATCCACGAGATATGAGAAAGCGATGAACCCACGAGACATGACAAAGCGAGGAACCAACGAAACATGACAAAGTGAGGAACCCATGAGATATGACAAAGCGAGGAACCCACAAGGTATGAGAAAGCGAGGATTCCATGGTACATGAGCAAGCGAGGAACCCACGAAACAAGACAAAGCGAGGAACCGTTTAACCCATGAAACATGACAAAGGGAGGATCCCACGAAACATGACAAAGTAAGGAACCCACAAAACATGACAATGCGAGGAACCCACGAAACATGACAAAGGGAAGAACCCACGAGATATGCAAAGCGAGGAAACCACAAGGTATGAGAAAGCGAGGAACACACGGTACATGAGCAAGCGAGGAACCCACGAAACATGACAAAGCGAGGAACCCACGAGATATGACAAAGCGAGGAAATGACAAGGTATCAGAAAGCGAGGAACCCACGGTACATGACCAAACGAGGTACCCACGAAACATGACAAAAGGGAGGAACCCACAAAACATGACAAAGCGAGAAACCGTTTAACCCATGGAACAAGACAAAGGGAGGATCCCACGAAACATGACAAAGCAAGGAACCCACGAAACACGACAATGCGAGGAACCCACGAAATATGACAATGCGAGGAACCCATGAAACACAACAAAGCAAGGAACCCACGAAACATGAGCAAGCGAGGAACCCACGAGACATGAGCAAGCAAGGAAACCACGAGACATGACAAAGCGAGGAACCCACGATACATGAGCAAGAGAGGAACCCACGAAACATGACAAAGCGAGGAACCCACGAGATATGACAAAGCGAGGAACCAACGAGATATAAAAAAGCGAGGAACCCACGCGACATGACAAACCGAGGAACCCATGATACATGAGCAAGCGAGGAACCAATGAAACATGAAATAGGAAAGAAACCACGAGATATGACAAAGCGACGAATCCATGAGATATGAGAAAGCGAGGAACCCACGAAACATGAGCAAGCGAGGAACCCACGAGACAAGACAAAGTGAGGAACCCACGATAAATGAGCAAGCGAGAAACCCACGAATTAAGATATAGGGAAGAACCCACGAGATATGACAAAGTGAGGAACCCACGAGATGTGACAAAGCGAGGAACCCTCGAGACATAACAAAGCAAGGAACCCATGAAACATGAGAAAGTGAGGAAACAATGAAACATGACAAAACGAGGAACCCACGAGATATGAGAAAGCGAGGAAACCACGAGATATGAGAAAGCGAGGAACACACGAAACATGATCAAGCTAGGAACCCACGAAACATGAGCAAGCGAGGAACCCATGAGACATCAGCAAGCGAGGAACCCTCGAGACATGACAAAGCAAGGAATCGACGATACATGAGCAAGAGAGGAACCCACGAAACATGACAAAGTGAGGAAACCACGAGATATGAGAAAGCGAGGAACCTACGAAACATGAGCAAGCAAGGACCCCACGAGACATGACAAAGCAAGGAACCCATGATACATGAGGAAGCTAGGAACCCATGAAGCATGACATAGGGAGGAACCAACGAGATATGACAAAGCGAGGAACCCACGAAACATGAGAAAGCTAGGAAATCACGATATATGACAAAGCGAGGAACCCACGAGATATGACAAATCGAGGAACCCATGATACATGTGCAAGCGAGGAACCTACGAAACATGACATAGGAAAGAACCCACGAGATATGAGAAAGCGAGGAACCCATGAAACATGAGCAAGCGAGTAACCCACGAGACATGACAAAGCGAGGAACCCACGATACATGAGCAAGCAAGAAACCCATGAAGCATGACATAGGGAAGAACCCACGATATGTGACAACGTGAGGAATCCACGAGATGTGACAAAGCGAGGAACCAACGAAACATGAGAATGCACGGAACCTACAAGACATGAGCAAGCAAGGAACCCACGAGACATGACAAAGTGAGGAACTCACAATACATGAGCAAGTGAGGAACCCACAAAACATGACAAAGGGAGGAAACCAAGAAACAAGACAAAGCGAGGAACCCACGAAACACTACAAACAGAGGAACCCATGATACATGAGCAAGCGAGGAACCAATGAAACATGACATAGGAAAGAAACCACGAGATATGACAAAGCGACGAATCCACGAGATATGAGAAAGCGAGAAACCCTCGAAACATGAGCAAGCGAGGAACCCACGTGACAAGACAAAGCAAGGAACCCACGATAAATGAGCAAGCGAGAAACCCACGAAGTGTGACATAGGGAAGAACCCACGAGATATGACAAAGTGAGGAACCCACGAGATGTTATAAAGCGAGGAACCCTCGAGACATGACAAAGCGAGGAACCCATGAAACATGAGAAAGCGAGGAAACAATGAAACATGACAAAACGAGGAACCCACGAGATATGAGAAAGCGAGGAAACCACGAGATATGAGAAAGCGAGGAACTCACGTTACATGAGCAAGTGAGGAACCCATGAAACATGACAAAGCGAGGAACCCACGAAACACGACAAAAGGGAGGAACCCACAAAACATAAGAAAGCTAGTAACCCACGAAACATGAGCAAGCGAGGAACCCACGAGACATGACAAAGCGAGGAACCCACGATACATGAGCAAGCAAGAAACCCCGAAGCATGACATAGGGAAGAACCCACAAGATATGACAACGTGAGGAACCCACTAGATGTGACAAAGCGAGGAACCCATGAAACATGAGAAAGCGAGGAACCAACGAAACATAAGAAAGCGAGAAACCGACAAAACATGACAACGAGGAACCCACGAGATATGACAAAGCGAGGAATCAACGAGATATAACAAAGCGAGGTATATGAACCCACGAAACATGACAAAGGGAGGAACTCACAAAACATGACAAAGCGAGGAACCGTTTAACCCATGAAACCTGACAAAGGGAGGATCCCCCGAAACATGAGTAAGCGAGGAACCCACGAAACATGAGAGAGCGAGGATCCCACGAGACATGAGCAAGAGACGTCCCCACAAGATATGACAAAGCAAGGAACCCACGAGATATGACAAAGCGAGGAACCCACAATGCATGAGCAATCGAGGAACCCACGAAACATGACAACGCGAGGAACCCACGAGATATGCCACAGAGAGGAACCCACGAGACATGACAAACTGAGGAACCAACGATGAATGAGCAAGCGAGGAACCCACAAGACAAGACAAACCGAGGAACCCACGAAACATCACAAAGCGACGAATCCACGAAACACGTCAAACCCACGAAACATGAGCAAGCAAAGGAACCCACGAAACATCAGCAAGCGAGGAATCCATGAGACATGAGTAAGCGAGGTACCCATGAGACATGACAAAGCGAGGAACCCATCATACATTACCAAGCGAGGAACACACGGAGCATGACATAGGGAAGAACCCATCAGATATGCCAAAAGCCAGGAACCCAAGAGATATGCCAAAGCGAGGAACCCACGAGATATGAGAAATCGATGAACCCACGATGCATGAGCAAGCGAGGAACCCATGAAACATTACAAAGGAAGGAACCCACGAAACATGATAATGCGAGGAACCCATGAAACAAAGCAAGCGAGGAACCCACAATACATGAGCAAGCAAGGAACCCATGAAACATGACAAAGCGAGGAACCCACGATACATGAGCAAGAGAGGAACCCACGAAACATCACAAAGCGAGGAACCCACGAGATATGACAAAGCAAGGAACCAACGAGATATGACAAAGCGAGGAACCCACAAGACATGACAAAGCGAGGAACCCACGAAACATGACATAGCAAAGAAACCACGAAACATGACATAGGAAAGAAACCACGAGATATAACAAAGCGAGGAACCCACGAGATATGAGAAAGCGAGGAACCCACAAAACATGACCAAGCGAGGAACCCACAAGACATGAGCAAGCAAGGAACCCACGAGACATGACAAAGCGAGGAACCCACGATACATAAGCAAGAGAGGAACCCACACAACATGACAAAGTGAGGAATCCATGATATATGAGAAAGCGAGAAAACCACGAAGCATTACATAGAGAAGAACCCACGAGATATGACAACGTGAGTAACCCACGAGATGTGACAAAGCGAGGAACGCTAGAGACATGACAAAGTGAGGAACCCATGAAACATGAGAAAGCGAGGAACCAACGAAACATGACAAAAGGAGGAACCCATGAGATATGAGAAAACGAGGAACCCACGTGATATGAGAAAGCGAGGAACCCATGATACATGACATAGGATAGAACCCACGAGTCATGACAAAGCGAGGAACCCATGATACATGAGCAAGCAAGAAACCCACGAAGCATGACATAGGGAAGAACCAACGAGATATGACAATGTGAGGAACCCAAGAGATGTGACAAAGCGAGGAACCCATGAAACATGAGAAAGCGAGGAACCAACGAAACAGGAGAAAGCGAGAAACCCATGAAACATGACAAAGCGAGGAACCCACGAGATGTGACAAAGCGAGGAACCCACAAGGGATGAGAATGCGAGGAACCCACGGTACATGAGAAAGCGAGGAACCAACGAAACATGAGAAAGCGAGAAACCCATGAAACATGAAAAAGCGAGGAACCCACGAGATATGACAAAGCGACGAACCAACGAGATATAACAAAGCGAGGTACATGACAAAGCGAGGAACCCACGAAACATGACAAAGGGAGGAACCCACAAAACATTACAAAGCGAGGAACCGTTTAACAAATGAATCATGACAAAGGGAGGATCCCACGAAACATGAGCAAGCGAGGAACCCACGAAACATGAGAGCGAGGAACCAACGAGACGTGAGCAAGCGAGGAACCCTCGAGACATGACAAAGCGAGGAACACACGATACATGACCAAGAGAGGAACCCATGGAACATGAGCAAGCGAGGAACCCACAAGATAAGACAAAGCAAGGAACCCACGAGATATGACAAAGCGATGAACCCACAATGCATGAGCAATCGAAGAACCCACGAAACAAGCCAACGCGAGGAACCCACGAGATATGACAAATCGAGGAACCCACGGGATTTGCCAAAGCAAGGAACCCACGAGACATGACAAAGTGAGGAACCACGTTGAATGAGAAAGCAAGGAACCCACGAGATATGGCAAAACGAGGAACCCACGAGACATGACAAAGTGAGGACCCCCCCGATGAATGAGCAAGCGAGGAACTCACAAGATATGTCAAAGCGAGGAACCCATGAAATATCACAAAGCGACGAACCCATGAAACACAACAAACCCACGAAACATGAGCAAGCAAAGGAACCCATGAAACATCAGCTAGCGAGGAATCCATGAGACATGAGTAAGCGAGGAACCCATGAGACATGACAAAGCGAGGAACCCATCATACATGAGCAAGCGAGGAACCCACAAAGCATGACATAGGGAAGAACCCATGAGATATGACAACGCGAGGAACCCAAGAGATATTACAAAGCGAGGAACCCAAGAGACATGATAAAGCGAGGAAACCACGAAACATGAGAAAGGAAGGAACACACGAAACATTACAAAGCAAGGAACCCAAGAGATATGCCAAATCGAGGAACCCACGGTACATGAGCAAGAGAGGAACCCACGAAATATGAAAAAGCGAGGAACCCACGAGATATGACAAAGCGACGAACCAACGAGATATAATAAAGCGAGGTACATGACCAAGCGAGAAACACATGAAACATGACAAAGGGAGGAACCCACAAAACATGACAAAGCGAGGAACCGTTTAACCCATGAAACATGACAAAGGGAGGATCCCACGAAACATGAGCAAGCGAGGAACCCACAAAACATGAGAGAGAGAGGAACCCACGAGATATTAGCAAGAGAGGAACCCACAAGATATGACAAAGCAAGGAACCCATGAGATAAGACAAAGCGAGGAACCCATGAAACATGAGCAAGCGAGGAACTCACAAAACATGACAAAGCGAGGAACCGTTTAACCCACGAAACATGAGCAAGCAAAGGAACCCACGAAACATCAGCAAGCGAGGAATCCGGGAGACATGAGTAAGTGAGGAACCCATCATACATTAGCAAGCGAGGAACCCACGAAGCATGACATAGGGAAGAACCCATGAAATATGACAACGCGAGGAAACCACGAGACATGACAAAGCGAGGAAACCATGAAAGATGAGAAAGCAAGGAACCCATGAAACATGACAAAGGAAGGAACCCACGAAACATGATAATGCGAAGAACCCATGAAACAAAGCAAGCGAGGAACCCACAAGAAATGAGCAAGCAAGGAACCCATCAGACATGACAAAGCGAGGAACCCACGATACATGAGCAAGAGAGGAACCCACGAAACATCACAAAGCGAGGAACCCACGAGATATGACAAAGCAAGGAACCAACGAGATATGACAAAGCGAGGAACCCACGAGTCATGACAAAGCGAGGAACCCATGATACATGAGCAAGCGAGGAACCCACGAAACATGATATAGGAAAGAAACCACGAGATATGACAAAGCGAGGAACCCACGAGATATGAGAAAGCGAGGAACCCACGAAACATGACCAAGCGAGGAACCCACAAGACATGAGCAAGCAAGGAACCCACGAGACATGACAAAGCGAGGAACCCATCATACATGAGCAAGCGAGGAACCCACGAAGCATGACATAGGGAAGAACCCATGAGATATAACAACGCGAGGAACACAAGAGATATTACAAAGTGAGGAACCCAAGAGACATGACAAAGCGAGGAAACCACGAAACATGAGAAAGGAAGGAACACACGAAACATTACAAAGCAAGGAACCCAAGAGATATGCCAAATCGAGGAACCCACGGTACATGAGCAAGAGAGGAACCCACGAAACATGAAAAAGCGAGGAACCCACGAGATATGACAAAGCGACGAACCAACGAGATATAACAAAACGAGGTACATGACCAAGCGAGAAACACAAGAAACATGACAAAGGGAGGAACCCACAAAACATGACAAAGCGAGGAACCGTTTAACCCATGAAACATGACAAAGGGAGGATCCTCCGAAACATGAGCAAGCGAGGAACCCACGAAACATGAGAGAGCGAGGAACCCACGAGATATTAGCAAGAGAGGAACCCACAAGATATGACAAAGCAAGGAACCCACGAGATATGACAAAGCGAGGAACCCATGAAACATGAGCAAGCGAGGAACTCACAAAACATGACAAAGCGAAGAACCGTTTAACCCATGAAACATGACAAAGGGAGGATCCCACGAAACATGAGCAAGCGAGGAACCCACGAAACATGAGAGAGCGAGGAACACACGAGACATGAGCAAGAGAGGAACCCACAAGATATGACAAAGCAAGGAACCCACGAGATATGACAAAGCGAGGAACCCACGAGACATGACAAAGCGAGGAACCCATGATACATGATCAAGTGAGGAACCCACGAAACATGACAACGCGAGGAACCCACGAGATATGACAAAGTGAGGAACCAACGATGAATGAGCAAGCGAGGAACCCACAAGACAAGACAAAGCGAGGAACCCACGAAACATCACAAAGCGACGAACCCACGAAACACGTCAAACCCACGAAAAATGAGCAAGCAAAGGAACCCACGAAACATCAGCAAGCGAGGAATCCGTGAGACATGAGTAAGCTAGGAACCCATCATACATTAGCAAGCGAGGAACCCACGAAGCATGACATAGGGAAGAACCCATGAGATATGACAATGCGAGGAACCCACGAGATATGACAAAGCGAGGAACCCACAAAACATGACAAAGCGAGGAAACCACGAAAGATGAGAAAGCAAGGAACCCATGAAACATGACAAAGGAAGGAACCCACGAAACATGATAATGCGAGGAACCCATGAAACAAAGCAAGCGAGGAACCCACAAGACATGAGCAAGCAAGGAACCCATCAGACATGACAAAGCGAGGAAACCACGATACATGAGCAAGAGAGGAACCCACGAAACATCACAAAGCGAGGAACCCACGAGATATGACAAAGCAAGGAACCAACGAGATATGACAAAGCGAGGAACCCACGAGACATGACAAAGCGAGGAACCCATGATACATGAGCAAGTGAGGAACCCACGAAACATGACATAGGAAAGAAACCACGAGATATGACAAAGCGAGGAACCCACGAGATATGAGAAAGCGAGGAACCCACGAAACATCACAAAGCGAGGAACCCACGAGACATCACAAAGCGAGGAACCCACGATACATGAGCAAGAGAAGAACCCACGAAACATGACAAAGTGAGGAATCCATGATATATGAGCAATCGAGAAACCCACGAAGCATTACATAGGGAAGAACCCACGAGATATGACAACGTGAGGAACCCACGAGATGTGACAAATCGAGGAACCCTCGAGACATGACAAAGTGAGGAACCCATGAAACATGAGAAAGCGAGGAACCAACGAAACATGACAAAAGGAGGAACCCATGAGATATGAGAAAGCGAGGAACCCACGAGATATGAGAAAGCGAGGAACCCACGATACATGACATAGGATAGAACCCACGAGACATGACAAAGCGAGGAACCCATGATACATGAGCAAGCAAGAAAACCACGAAGCATGACATAGGGAAGAACCAACGAGATATGACAATGTGAGGAGCCCACGAGATGTGACAAAGCGAGGAACTCATGAAACATGAGAAAGCGAGGAACCAACAAAACATGAGAAAGCGAGAAACCCATGAAACATGACAAAGCGAGGAACCCACGAGATGTGACAAAGCGAGAAACCCACAAGGGATGAGAAAGCGAGGAACCCACGGTACATGAGCAAGAGAGGAACCCACGAAACATGACAAAGCGAGGAACCCACGAGATATGACAAAGCGACGACCCAACGACATATACCAAAGCGAGGTACATGACCAAGCGAGGAACCCACGAAACATGACAAAGGGAGGAACCCACAAAACATGACAAAGCGAGGAACCGTTTAACCCATGAAACATGACAAAGGGAGGATCCCATGAAACATGAGCAAGCGAGGAACCCATGAAACATGAGAGAGCGAGGAACCCACGAGACGTGAGCTAGCGAGGAACCCTCGACTTGACAAAGCGAGGAACACACGATACACGAGCAAGAGACGAACGCACGGAACATGAGCAAGCAAGGAACCCACAAGATAAGAAAAAGCAAGGAACCCACGAGATATGACAAAGCGATGAACCCACAATGCATGAGCAATCGAGGAACCCACGAAACAAGACAAAGAGAGGAACCACGATGAATGAGCGAGGAACCCACGAGATATAGCAAAGCGAGGAACCCACGAGACATGGCAAAGTGAGGAACCCACGATGAATGAGCAACCGAGAAACCCACAAGACATGACAAAGCGAGGAACCCATGAAATATCACAAAGCGATGAACCCACGAAACACAACAAACCCACGAAACATGAGCAAGCAAGGAACCCACGAAACATCAGCAAGCGAGGAATCCTTGAGACATGAGTAAGCGAGGAACCCATGAGACATGACAAAGCGAGGAACCCATCATACATGAGCAAGCAAGGAACCCACGAAGCATGACATAGGGAAGAACCCATGAGATATGACAACGCGAGGAACCCACGAGATATTACAAAGCGAGGAACCCAAGAGACATGACAAAGCGAGGAAACCACGAAACATGAGAAAGCAAGGAATGTACGAAACATTACAAAGCAAGGAACCCAAGAGATATGCCAAAGCGAGGAACCCACGAAATATGAGAAATCGAGGAACCCACGGTATATGAGCAAGAGAGGAACCCACGAAACATGAAAAAGCGAGGAACCCACGAGATATGACAAAGCGACGAACCAACGAGATATAACAAAGCGAGGTACATGACCAAGCGAGAAACACACGAAACATGACAAAGGGAGGAACCCACAAAACATGACAAAGCGAGGAACCGTTTAACCCATGAAACATGACAAAGGGAGGTTCCCACGAAACATGAGCAAGCGAGGAACCCACGAAACATGAGAGAGCGAGGAACCCACGCGACATGAGCAAGAGAGGAACCCACAAGATATGACAAAGCAAGGAACCCACGAGATATGACAAAGCGAGGAACCCAGAATGCATGAGAAATAGAGGAACCCACGAAACATGACAACGCGAGGAACCAACGAGATATGTCAAAGCGAGGAACCCACGAGACATGACAAAGTGAGGAACCAACGATGAATGAGCAAGCAAGGAACCCACAAGACAAGACAAAGCGAGGAACCCACGAAACATCACAAAGCGACGAACCCACGAAACACGTCAAACCCACGAAACATGAGCAAGCAAAGGAACCCACGAAACATCAGCAAGCGGAGAATCCGTGAGACATGAGTAAGCGAGGAACCAATGAGACATGACAAAGCGAGGAACCCATCATACATTAGCAAGCGAGGAACCCACGTAGCATGGCATAGGGAAGAACCCATGAAATATGACAACGCGAGGAACCCGCAAGATATGACAAAGCGAGGAACCCACGAGACATAACAAAGCGAGGAAACCACGAAACATGAGAAAGCAAGGAACCCATGAAACATGACAAAGGAAGGAACCCACGAAACATGATAATGCGAGGAACCCATGAAACAAAGCAAGCGAGGAACCCACAAGACATGAGCAAGCAAGGAATCCATGAGACATGACAAAGCGAGGAACCCACGATACATGAGCAAGAGAGGAACCCACGAACCATCACAAAGCGAGGAACCCACGAGATATGACAAAGCAAGGAATCAACGAGATATGACAAATCGAGGAACCCTCGAGACATGACAAAGCGAGGAACCCACGATACATGTGCAAGAGAGGAACCCACGAAACATGACAAAGTGAGGAATCCATGATATATGAGCAAGCGAGAAACCCACGAAGCATTACATAGGGAAGAACCCACGAGATATGACAACGTGAGGAACCCACGAGATGTGACAAAGCGAGGAACCCTCGAGACATGACAAAGTGAGGAACCCATGAAACATGAGAAAGCAAGGAACCAACGAAACATGACAAAAGGAGGAACCCATGAGATATGAGAAAGCGAGGAACCCACGAGATATGAGAAAGTGAGGAACCCACGATACATGACATAGGAGAGAACCCACAAGACATGACAAAGCGAGGAACCCATGATACATGAGCAAGCAAGAAACCCACGAAGCATGACATAGGGAAGAACCAACGAGATATGACAATGTGAGAAACCCACGAGATGTGACAAAGCGAGGAATCCATGAAACATGAGAAAGCGAGGAACCAACGAAACAGGAGAAAGCGAGAAACCCATGAAACATGACAAAGCGAGGAACCCACGAGATGTGACAAAGCGAGGAACCCACAAGGGATGAGAAAGCGAGGAACCCACGGTACATGAGAAAGCGAGGAACCAACGAAACATGAGAAAGCGAGAAACCCTTTAAACATGAAAAAGCGAGGAACCCACGAGATATGACAAAGCGACGAACCAACGAGATATAACAAAGCGAGGTACATGACAAAGCGAGGAACCCACGAAACATGACAAAGGGAGGAACCCACAAAACATTACAAAGCGAGGAACCGTTTAACAAATGAATCATGACAAAGGGAGGATCCCACGAAACATGAGCAAGCGAGGAACCCACGAAACATGAGAGCGAGGAACCAACGAGACGTGAGCAAGCGAGGAACCCTCGAGACATGACAAAGCGAGGAACACACGATACATGACCAAGAGAGGAACCCATGGAACATGAGCAAGCGAGGAACCTACAAGATAAGACAAAGCAAGGAACCCACGAGATATGACAAAGCGATGAACCCACAATGCATGAGCAATCGAAGAACCCACGAAACAAGCCAACGCGAGGAACCCACGAGATATGACAAATCGAGGAACCCACGGGATTTGCCAAAGCAAGGAACCCACGAGACATGACAAAGTGAGGACCCCCCCGATGAATGAGCAAGCGAGGAACTCACAAGACATGTCAAAGCGAGGAACCCATGAAATATCACAAAGCGACGAACCCATGAAACACAACAAACCCACGAAACATGAGCAAGCAAAGGAACCCATGAAACATCAGCTAGCGAGGAATCCATGAGACATGAGTAAGCGAGGAACCCATGAGACATGACAAAGCGAGGAACCCATCATACATGAGCAAGCGAGGAACCCACAAAGCATGACATAGGGAAGAACCCATGAGATATGACAACGCGAGGAACCCAAGAGATATTACAAAGCGAGGAACCCAAGAGACATGATAAAGCGAGGAAACCACGAAACATGAGAAAGGAAGGAACACACGAAACATTACAAAGCAAGGAACCCAAGAGATATGCCAAATCGAGGAACCCACGGTACATGAGCAAGAGAGGAACCCACGAAATATGAAAAAGCGAGGAACCCACGAGATATGACAAAGCGACGAACCAACGAGATATAATAAAGCGAGGTACATGACCAAGCGAGAAACACATGAAACATGACAAAGGGAGGAACCCACAAAACATGACAAAGCGAGGAACCGTTTAACCCATGAAACATGACAAAGGGAGGATCCCACGAAACATGAGCAAGCGAGGAACCCACAAAACATGAGAGAGAGAGGAACCCACGAGATATTAGCAAGAGAGGAACCCACAAGATATGACAAAGCAAGGAACCCATGAGATAAGACAAAGCGAGGAACCCATGAAACATGAGCAATCGAGGAACTCACAAAACATGACAAAGCGAGGAACCGTTTAACCCACGAAACATGAGCAAGCAAAGGAACCCACGAAACATCAGCAAGCGAGGAATCCGTGAGACATGAGTAAGTGAGGAACCCATCATACATTAGCAAGCGAGGAACCCACGAAGCATGACATAGGGAAGAACCCATGAAATATGACAACGCGAGGAACCCACGAGACATGACAAAGCGAGGAAACCATGAAAGATGAGAAAGCAAGGAACCCATGAAACATGACAAAGGAAGGAACCCACGAAACATGATAATGCGAAGAACCCATGAAACAAAGCAAGCGAGGAACCCATCAGACATGACAAAGCGAGGAACCCACGATACATGAGCAAGAGAGGAACCCACGAAACATCACAAGGCGAGGAACCCACGAGATATGACAAAGCAAGGAACCAACGAGATATGACAAAGCGAGGAACCCACGAGTCATGACAAAGCGAGGAACCCATGATACATGAGCAAGCGAGGAACCCACGAAACATGATATAGGAAAGAAACCACGAGATATGACAAAGCGAGGAACCCACGAGATATGAGAAAGCGAAGAACCCACGAAACATGACCAAGCGAGGAACCCACAAGACATGAGCAAGCAAGGAACCCACGAGACATGACAAAGCGAGGAACCCATCATACATGAGCAAGCGAGGATCCCACGAAGCATGACATAGAGAAGAACCTATGAGATATAACAACGCGAGGAACACAAGAGATATTACAAAGCGAGGAACCCAAAAGACATGACAAAGCGAGGAAACCACGAAACATGAGAAAGGAAGGAACACACGAAACATTACAAAGCAAGGAACCCAAGAGATATGCCAAATCGAGGAACCCACGGTACGAGCAAGAGAGGAACCCACGAAACATGAAAAAGCGAGGAACCCACGAGATATGACAAAGCGACGAACCAACGAGATATAACAAAACGAGGTACATGACCAAGCGAGAAACACAAGAAACATGACAAAGGGAGGAACCCACAAAACATGACAAAGCGAGGAACCGTTTAACCCATGAAACATGACAAAGGGAGGATCCTCCGAAACATGAGCAAGCGAGGAACCCACGAAACATGAGAGAGCGAGGAACCCACGAGATATTAGCAAGAGAGGAACCCACAAGATATGACAAAGCAAGGAACCCACGAGATATGACAAAGCGAGGAACCCATGAAACATGAGCAAGCGAGGAACTCACAAAACATGACAAAGCGAGGAACCGTTTAACCCATGAAACATGACAAAGGGAGGATCCCACGAAACATGAGCAAGCGAGGAACCCACGAAACATGAGAGAGCGAGGAACACACGAGACATGAGCAAGAGAGGAACCCACAAGATATGACAAAGCAAGGAACCCACGAGATATGACAAAGCGAGGAACCCACGAGACATGACAAAGCGAGGAACCCATGATACATGAGCAAGTGACGAACCCACGAAACTTGACAACGCGAGGAACCCACGAGATATGACAAAGTGAGGAACCAACGATGAATGAGCAAGCGAGGAACCCACAAGACAAGACAAAGCGAGGAACCCACAATACATCACAAAGCGACGAACCCACGAAACACGTCAAACCCACGAAACATGAGCAAGCAAAGGAACCCACGAAACATCAGCAAGCGAGGAATCCGTGAGACATGAGTAAGCTAGGAACCCATCATACATTAGCAAGCGAGGAACCCACGAAGCATGACATAGGGAAGAACCCATGAGATATGACAATGCGAGGAACCCACGAGATATGACAAAGCGAGGAACCCACAAGACATGACAAAGCGAGGAAACCACGAAAGATGAGAAAGCAAGGAACCCATGAAACATGACAAAGGAAGGAACCCACGAAACATGATAATGCGAGGAACCCATGAAACAAAGCAAGCGAGGAACCCACAAGACATGAGCAAGCAAGGAACCCATCAGACATGACAAAGCGAGGAACCCACGATACATGAGCAAGAGAGGAACCCACGAAACATCACAAAGCGAGGAACCCACGAGATATGACAAAGCAAGGAACCAACGAGATATGACAAAGCGAGGAACCCACGAGACATGACAAAGCGAGGAACCCATGATACATGAGCAAGTGAGGAACCCACGAAACATGACATAGGAAAGAAACCACGAGATATGACAAAGCGAGGAACCCACGAGATATGAGAAAGCGAGGAACCCACGAAACATCACAAAGCGAGGAACCCACGAGACATCACAAAGCGAGGAACCCACGATACATGAGCAAGAGAAGAACCCACGAAACATGACAAAGTGAGGAATCCATGATATATGAGCAATCGAGAAACCCACGAAGCATTACATAGGGAAGAACCCACGAGATATGACAACGTGAGGAACCCACGAGATGTGACAAATCGAGGAACCCTCGAGACATGACAAAGTGAGGAACCCATGAAACATGAGAAAGCGAGGAACCAACGAAACATGACAAAAGGAGGAACCCATGAGATATGAGAAAGCGAGGAACCCACGAGATATGAGAAAGCGAGGAACCCACGATACATGACATAGGATAGAACCCACGAGACATGACAAAGCGAGGAACCCATGATACATGAGCAAGCAAGAAAACCACGAAGCATGACATAGGGAAGAACCAACGAGATATGACAATGTGAGGAGCCCACGAGATGTGACAAAGCGAGGAACTCATGAAACATGAGAAAGCGAGGAACCAACAAAACATGAGAAAGCGAGAAACCCATGAAACATGACAAAGCGAGGAACCCACGAGATGTGACAAAGCGAGAAACCCACAAGGGATGAGAAAGCGAGGAACCCACGGTACATGAGCAAGAGAGGAACCCACGAAACATGACAAAGCGAGGAACCCACGAGATATGACAAAGCGACGACCCAACGACATATACCAAAGCGAGGTACATGACCAAGCGAGGAACCCACGAAACATGACAAAGGGAGGAACCCACAAAACATGACAAAGCGAGGAACCGTTTAACCCATGAAACATGACAAAGGGAGGATCCCACGAAACATGAGCAAGCGAGGAACCCATGAAACATGAGAGAGCGAGGAACCCACGAGACGTGAGCTAGCGAGGAACCCTCGACATGACAAAGCGAGGAACACACGATACACGAGCAAGAGACGAACGCACGGAACATGAGCAAGCAAGGAACCCACAAGATAAGAAAAAGCAAGGAACCCACGAGATATGACAAAGCGATGAACCCACAATGCATGAGCAATCGAGGAACCCACGAAACAAGACAAAGAGAGGAACCACGATGAATGAGCGAGGAACCCACGAGATATAGCAAAGCGAGGAACCCACGAGACATGGCAAAGTGAGGAACCCACGATGAATGAGCAACCGAGAAACCCACAAGACATGACAAAGCGAGGAACCCATGAAATATCACAAAGCGATGAACCCACGAAACACAACAAACCCACGAAACATGAGCAAGCAAAGGAACCCACGAAACATCAGCAAGCGAGGAATCCTTGAGACATGAGTAAGCGAGGAACCCATGAGACATGACAAAGCGAGGAACCCATCATACATGAGCAAGCAAGGAACCCACGAAGCATGACATAGGGAAGAACCCATGAGATATGACAACGCGAGGAACCCACGAGATATTACAAAGCGAGGAACCCAAGAGACATGACAAAGCGAGGAAACCACGAAACATGAGAAAGCAAGGAATGTACGAAACATTACAAAGCAAGGAACCCAAGAGATATGCCAAAGCGAGGAACCCACGAAATATGAGAAATCGAGGAACCCACGGTATATGAGCAAGAGAGGAACCCACGAAACATGAAAAAGCGAGGAACCCACGAGATATGACAAAGCGACGAACCAACGAGATATAACAAAGCGAGGTACATGACCAAGCGAGAAACACACGAAACATGACAAAGGAGGAACCCACAAAACATGACAAAGCGAGGAACCGTTTAACCCATGAAACATGACAAAGGGAGGTTCCCACGAAACATGAGCAAGCGAGGAACCCACGAAACATGAGAGAGCGAGGAACCCACTCGACATGAGCAAGAGAGGAACCCACAAGATATGACAAAGCAAGGAACCCACGATATATGACAAAGCGAGGAACCCAGAATGCATGAGAAATAGAGGAACCCACGAAACATGACAACGCGAGGAACCAACGAGATATGTCAAAGCGAGGAACCCACGAGACATGACAAAGTGAGGAACCAACGATGAATGAGCAAGCAAGGAACCCACAAGACAAGACAAAGCGAGGAACCCACGAAACATCACAAAGCGACGAACCCACGAAACACGTCAAACCCACGAAACATGAGCAAGCAAAGGAACCCACGAAACATCAGCAAGCGGAGAATCCGTGAGACATGAGTAAGCGAGGAACCAATGAGACATGACAAAGCGAGGAACCCATCATACATTTGCAAGCGAGGAACCCACGTAGCATGGCATAGGGAAGAACCCATGAAATATGACAACGCGAGGAACCCGCGAGATATGACAAAGCGAGGAACCCACGAGACATAACAAAGCGAGGAAACCACGAAACATGAGAAAGCAAGGAACCCATGAAACATGACAAAGGAAGGAACCCACGAAACATGATAATGCGAGGAACCCATGAAACAAAGCAAGCGAGGAACCCACAAGACATGAGCAAGCAAGGAATCCATGAGACATGACAAAGCGAGGAACCCACGATACATGAGCAAGAGAGGAACCCACGAACCATCACAAAGCGAGGAACCCACGAGATATGACAAAGCAAGGAATCAACGAGATATGACAAAGCGAGGAACCCTCGAGACATGACAAAGCGAGGAACCCACGATACATGTGCAAGAGAGGAACCCACGAAACATGACAAAGTGAGGAATCCATGATATATGAGCAAGCGAGAAACCCACGAAGCATTACATAGGGAAGAACCCACGAGATATGACAACGTGAGGAACCCACGAGATGTGACAAAGCGAGGAACCCTCGAGACATGACAAAGTGAGGAACCCATGAAACATGAGAAAGCGAGGAACCAACGAAACATGACAAAAGGAGGAACCCATGAGATATGAGAAAGCGAGGAACCCACGAGATATGAGAAAGTGAGGAACCCACGATACATGACATAGGAGAGAACCCACAAGACATGACAAAGCGAGGAACCCATGATACATGAGCAAGCAAGAAACCCACGAAGCATGACATAGGGAAGAACCAACGAGATATGACAATGTGAGGAACCCACGAGATGTGACAAAGCGAGGAATCCATGAAACATGAGAAAGCGAGGAACCAACGAAACAGGAGAAAGCGAGAAACCCATGAAACATGACAAAGCGAGGAACCCACGAGATGTGACAAAGCGAGGAACCCACAAGGGATGAGAAAGCGAGGAACCCACGGTACATGAGAAAGCGAGGAACCAACGAAACATGAGAAAGCGAGAAACCCTTTAAACATGAAAAAGCGAGGAACCCACGAAACATGACAAAGGGAGGAACCCACAAAACATTACAAAGCGAGGAACCGTTTAACAAATGAATCATGACAAAGGGAGGATCCCACGAAACATGAGCAAGCGAGGAACCCACGAAACATGAGAGCGAGGAACCAACGAGACGTGAGCAAGCGAGGAACCCTCGAGACATGACAAAGCGAGGAACACACGATACATGACCAAGAGAGGAACCCATGGAACATGAGCAAGCGAGGAAACTACAAGATAAGACAAAGCAAGGAACCCACGAGATATGACAAAGCGATGAACCCACAATGCATGAGCAATCGAAGAACCCACGAAACAAGCCAACGCGAGGAACCCACGAGATATGACAAATCGAGGAACCCACGGGATTTGCAAAAGCAAGGAACCCACGAGACATGACAAAGTGAGGACCCCCCCCGATGAATGAGCAAGCGAGGAACTCACAAGACATGTCAAAGCGAGGAACCCATGAAATATCACAAAGCGACGAACCCATGAAACACAACAAACCCACGAAACATGAGCAAGCAAAGGAACCCATGAAACATCAGCTAGCGAGGAATCCATGAGACATGAGTAAGCGAGGAACCCATGAGACATGACAAAGCGAGGAACCCATCATACATGAGCAAGCGAGGAACCCACAAAGCATGACATAGGGAAGAACCCATGAGATATGACAACGCGAGGAACCCAAGAGATATTACAAAGCGAGGAACCCAAGAGACATGATAAAGCGAGGAAACCACGAAACATGAGAAAGGAAGGAACACACGAAACATTACAAAGCAAGGAACCCAAGAGATATGCCAAATCGAGGAACCCACGGTACATGAGCAAGAGAGGAACCCACGAAATATGAAAAAGCGAGGAACCCACGAGATATGACAAAGCGACGAACCAACGAGATATAATAAAGCGAGGTACATGACCAAGCGAGAAACACATGAAACATGACAAAGGGAGGAACCCACAAAACATGACAAAGCGAGGAACCGTTTAACCCATGAAACATGACAAAGGGAGGATCCCACGAAACATGAGCAAGCGAGGAACCCACAAAACATGAGAGAGGAACCCACGAGATATTAGCAAGAGAGGAACCCACAAGATATGACAAAGCAAGGAACCCATGAGATAAGACAAAGCGAGGAACCCATGAAACATGAGCAAGCGAGGAACTCACAAAACATGACAAAGCGAGGAACCGTTTAACCCACGAAACATGAGCAAGCAAAGGAACCCACGAAACATCAGCAAGCGAGGAATCCGTGAGACATGAGTAAGTGAGGAACCCATCATACATTAGCAAGCGAGGAACCCACGAAGCATGACATAGGGAAGAACCCATGAAATATGACAACGCGAGGAACCCACGAGACATGACAAAGCGAGGAAACCATGAAAGATGAGAAAGCAAGGAACCCATGAAACATGACAAAGGAAGGAACCCACGAAACATGATAATGCGAAGAACCCATGAAACAAAGCAAGCGAGGAACCCACAAGACATGAGCAAGCAAGGAACCCATCAGACATGACAAAGCGAGGAACCCACGATACATGAGAAAGAGAGGAACCCACGAAACATCACAAAGCGAGGAACCCACGAGATATGACAAAGCAAGGAACCAACGAGATATGACAAAGCGAGGAACCCACGAGTCATGACAAAGCGAGGAACCCATGATACATGAGCAAGCGAGGAACCCACGAAACATGATATAGGAAAGAAACCACGAGATATGACAAAGCGAGGAACCCACGAGATATGAGAAAGCGAGGAACCCACGAAACATGGCCAAGCGAGGAACCCACAAGACATGAGCAAGCAAGGAACCCACGAGACATGACAAAGCGAGGAACCCATCATACATGAGCAAGCGAGGAACCCACGAAGCATGACATAGGGAAGAACCCATGAGATATAACAACGCGAGGAACACAAGAGATATTACAAAGCGAGGAACCCAAAAGACATGACAAAGCGAGGAAACCACGAAACATGAGAAAGGAAGGAACACACGAAACATTACAAAGCAAGGAACCCAAGAGATATGCCAAATCGAGGAACCCACGGTACATGAGCAAGAGAGGAACCCACGAAACATGAAAAAGCGAGGAACCCACGAGATATGACAAAGCGACGAACCAACGAGATATAACAAAACGAGGTACATGACCAAGCGAGAAACACAAGAAACATGACAAAGGGAGGAACCCACAAAACATGACAAAGCGAGGAACCGTTTAACCCATGAAACATGACAAAGGGAGGATCCTCCGAAACATGAGCAAGCGAGGAACCCACGAAACATGAGAGAGCGAGGAACCCACGAGATATTAGCAAGAGAGGAACCCACAAGATATGACAAAGCAAGGAACCCACGAGATATGACAAAGCGAGGAACCCATGAAACATGAGCAAGCGAGGAACTCACAAAACATGACAAAGCGAGGAACCGTTTAACCCATGAAACATGACAAAGGGAGGATCCCACGAAACATGAGCAAGCGAGGAACCCACGAAACATGAGAGAGCGAGGAACACACGAGACATGAGCAAGAGAGGAACCCACAAGATATGACAAAGCAAGGAACCCACGAGATATGACAAAGCGAGGAACCCACGAGACATGACAAAGCGAGGAACCCATGATACATGAGCAAGTGAGGAACCCACGAAACATGACAACGCGAGGATCCCACAAGATATGACAAAGTGAGGAACCAACGATGAATGAGCAAGCGAGGAACCCACAAGACAAGACAAAGCGAGGAACCCACGAAACATCACAAAGCGACGAACCCACGAAACACGTCAAACCCACGAAAAATGAGCAAGCAAAGGAACCCACGAAACATCAGCAAGCGAGGAATCCGTGAGACATGAGTAAGCTAGGAACCCATCATACATTAGCAAGCGAGGAACCCACGAAGCATGACATAGGGAAGAACCCATGAGATATGACAATGCGAGGAACCCACGAGATATGACAAAGCGAGGAACCCACAAGACATGACAAAGCGAGGAAACCACGAAAGATGAGAAAGCAAGGAACCCATGAAACATGACAAAGGAAGGAACCCACGAAACATGATAATGCGAGGAACCCATGAAACAAAGCAAGCGAGGAACCCACAAGACATGAGCAAGCAAGGAACCCATCAGACATGACAAAGCGAGGAAACCACGATACATGAGCAAGAGAGGAACCCACGAAACATCACAAAGCGAGGAACCCACGAGATATGACAAAGCAAGGAACCAACGAGATATGACAAAGCGAGGAACCCACGAGACATGACAAAGCGAGGAACCCATGATACATGAGCAAGTGAGGAACCCACGAAACATGACATAGGAAAGAAACCACGAGATATGACAAAGCGAGGAACCCACGAGATATGACAAAGCGAGGAACCCACGAAACATCACAAAGCGAGGAACCCACGAGACATCACAAAGCGAGGAACCCACGATACATGAGCAAGAGAAGAACCCACGAAACATGACAAAGTGAGGAATCCATGATATATGAGCAATCGAGAAACCCACGAAGCATTACATAGGGAAGAACCCACGAGATATGACAACGTGAGGAACCCACGAGATGTGACAAATCGAGGAACCCTCGAGACATGACAAAGTGAGGAACCCATGAAACATGAGAAAGCGAGGAACCAACGAAACATGACAAAAGGAGGAACCCATGAGATATGAGAAAGCGAGGAACCCACGAGATATGAGAAAGCGAGGAACCCACGATACATGACATAGGATAGAACCCACGAGACATGACAAAGCGAGGAACTCATGATACATGAGCAAGCAAGAAAACCACGAAACATGACATAGGGAAGAACCAACGAGATATGACAATGTGAGGAGCCCACGAGATGTGACAAAGCGAGGAACTCATGAAACATGAGAAAGCGAGGAACCAACAAAACATGACAAAGCGAGAAACCCATGAAACATGACAAAGCGAGGAACCCACGAGATGTGACAAAGCGAGAAACCCACAAGGGATGAGAAAGCGAGGAACCCACGGTACATGAGCAAGAGAGGAACCCACGAAACATGACAAAGCGAGGAACCCACGAGATATGACAAAGCGACGACCCAACGACATATACCAAAGCGAGGTACATGACCAAGCGAGGAACCCACGAAACATGACAAAGGGAGGAACCCACAAAACATGACAAAGCGAGGAACCGTTTAACCCATGAAACATGACAAAGGGAGGATCCCACGAAACATGAGCAAGCGAGGAACCCATGAAACATGAGAGAGCGAGGAACCCACGAGACGTGAGCTAGCGAGGAACCCTCGACATGACAAAGCGAGGAACACACGATACACGAGCAAGAGACGAACGCACGGAACATGAGCAAGCAAGGAACCCACAAGATAAGAAAAAGCAAGGAACCCACGAGATATGACAAAGCGATGAACCCACAATGCATGAGCAATCGAGGAACCCACGAAACAAGACAAAGAGAGGAACCACGATGAATGAGAGAGGAACCCACGAGATATAGCAAAGCGAGGAACCCACGAGACATGGCAAAGTGAGGAACCCACGATGAATGAGCAACCGAGAAACCCACAAGACATGACAAAGCGAGGAACCCATGAAATATCACAAAGCGATGAACCCACGAAACACAACAAACCCACGAAACATGAGCAAGCAAAGGAACCCACGAAACATCAGCAAGCGAGGAATCCTTGAGACATGAGTAAGCGAGGAACCCATGAGACATGACAAAGCGAGGAACCCATCATACATGAGCAAGCAAGGAACCCACGAAGCATGACATAGGGAAGAACCCATGAGATATGACAACGCGAGGAACCCACGAGATATTACAAAGCGAGGAACCCAAGAGACATGACAAAGCGAGGAAACCACGAAACATGAGAAAGCAAGGAATGTACGAAACATTACAAAGCAAGGAACCCAAGAGATATGCCAAAGCGAGGAACCCACGAAATATGAGAAATCGAGGAACCCACGGTATATGAGCAAGAGAGGAACCCACGAAACATGAAAAAGCGAGGAACCAACGAGATATGACAAAGCGACGAACCAACGAGATATAACAAAGCGAGGTACATGACCAAGCGAGAAACACACGAAACATGACAAAGGGAGGAACCCACAAAACATGACAAAGCGAGGAACCGTTTAACCCATGAAACATGACAAAGGGAGGTTCCCACGAAACATGAGCAAGCGAGGAACCCACGAAACATGAGAGAGCGAGGAACCCACGCGACATGAGCAAGAGAGGAACCCACAAGATATGACAAAGCAAGGAACCCACGAGATATGACAAAGCGAGGAACCCAGAATGCATGAGAAATAGAGGAACCCACGAAACATGACAACGCGAGGAACCAACGAGATATGTCAAAGCGAGGAACCCACGAGACATGACAAAGTGAGGAACCAACGATGAATGAGCAAGCAAGGAACCCACAAGACAAGACAAAGCGAGGAACCCACGAAACATCACAAAGCGACGAACCCACGAAACACGTCAAACCCACGAAACATGAGCAAGCAAAGGAACCCACGAAACATCAGCAAGCGGAGAATCCGTGAGACATGAGTAAGCGAGGAACCAATGAGACATGACAAAGCGAGGAACCCATCATACATTAGCAAGCGAGGAACCCACGTAGCATGGCATAGGGAAGAACCCATGAAATATGACAACGCGAGGAACCCGCGAGATATGACAAAGCGAGGAACCCACGAGACATAACAAAGCGAGGAAACCAAGAAACATGAGAAAGCAAGGAACCCATGAAACATGACAAAGGAAGGAACCCACGAAACATGATAATGCGAGGAACCCATGAAACAAAGCAAGCGAGGAACCCACAAGACATGAGCAAGCAAGGAATCCATGAGACATGACAAAGCGAGGAACCCACGACACATGAGCAAGAGAGGAACCCACGAACCATCACAAAGCGAGGAACCCACGAGATATGACAAAGCAAGGAATCAACGAGATATGACAAAGCGAGGAACCCTCGAGACATGACAAAGCGAGGAACCCACGATACATGTGCAAGAGAGGAACCCACGAAACATGACAAAGTGAGGAATCCATGATATATGAGCAAGCGAGAAACCCACGAAGCATTACATAGGGAAGAACCCACGAGATATGACAACGTGAGGAACCCACGAGATGTGACAAAGCGAGGAACCCTCGAGACATGACAAAGTGAGGAACCCATGAAACATGAGAAAGCGAGGAACCAACGAAACATGACAAAAGGAGGAACCCATGAGATATGAGAAAGCGAGGAACCCACGAGATATGAGAAAGTGAGGAACCCACGATACATGACATAGGAGAGAACCCACAAGACATGACAAAGCGAGGAACCCATGATACATGAGCAAGCAAGAAACCCACGAAGCATGACATAGGGAAGAACCAACGAGATATGACAATGTGAGGAACCCACGAGATGTGACAAAGCGAGGAATCCATGAAACATGAGAAAGCGAGGAACCAACGAAACAGGAGAAAGCGAGAAACCCATGAAACATGACAAAGCGAGGAACCCACGAGATGTGACAAAGCGAGGAACCCACAAGGGATGAGAAAGCGAGGAACCCACGGTACATGAGAAAGCGAGGAACCAACGAAACATGAGAAAGCGAGAAACCCTTTAAACATGAAAAAGCGAGGAACCCACGAAACATGACAAAGGGAGGAACCCACAAAACATTACAAAGCGAGGAACCGTTTAACAAATGAATCATGACAAAGGGAGGATCCCACGAAACATGAGCAAGCGAGGAACCCACGAAACATGAGAGCGAGGAACCAACGAGACGTGAGCAAGCGAGGAACCCTCGAGACATGACAAAGCGAGGAACACACGATACATGACCAAGAGAGGAACCCATGGTACATGAGCAAGCGAGGAACCTACAAGATAAGACAAAGCAAGGAACCCACGAGATATGACAAAGCGATGAACCCACAATGCATGAGCAATCGAAGAACCCACGAAACAAGCCAACGCGAGGAACCCACGAGATATGACAAATCGAGGAACCCACGGGATTTGCAAAAGCAAGGAACCCACGAGACATGACAAAGTGAGGACCCCCCCGATGAATGAGCAAGCGAGGAACTCACAAGACATGTCAAAGCGAGGAACCCATGAAATATCACAAAGCGACGAACCCATGAAACACAACAAACCCACGAAACATGAGCAAGCAAAGGAACCCATGAAACATCAGCTAGCGAGGAATCCATGAGACATGAATAAGCGAGGAACCCATGAGACATGACAAAGCGAGGAACCCATCATACATGAGCAAGCGAGGAACCCACAAAGCATGACATAGGGAAGAACCCATGAGATATGACAACGCGAGGAACCCAAGAGATATTACAAAGCGAGGAACCCAAGAGACATGATAAAGCGAGGAAACCACGAAACATGAGAAAGGAAGGAACACACGAAACATTACAAAGCAAGGAACCCAAGAGATATGCCAAATCGAGGAACCCACGGTACATGAGCAAGAGAGGAACCCACGAAATATGAAAAAGCGAGGAACCCACGAGATATGACAAAGCGACGAACCAACGAGATATAATAAAGCGAGGTACATGACCAAGCGAGAAACACATGAAACATGACAAAGGGAGGAACCCACAAAACATGACAAAGCGAGGAACCGTTTAACCCATGAAACATGACAAAGGGAGGATCCCACGAAACATGAGCAAGCGAGGAACCCACAAAACATGAGAGAGGAACCCACGAGATATTAGCAAGAGAGGAACCCACAAGATATGACAAAGCAAGGAACCCATGAGATAAGACAAAGCGAGGAACCCATGAAACATGAGCAAGCGAGGAACTCACAAAACATGACAAAGCGAGGAACCGTTTAACCCACGAAACATGAGCAAGCAAAGGAACCCACGAAACATCAGCAAGCGAGGAATCCGTGAGACATGAGTAAGTGAGGAACCCATCATACATTAGCAAGCGAGGAACCCACGAAGCATGACATAGGGAAGAACCCATGAAATATGACAACGCGAGGAACCCACGAGACATGACAAAGCGAGGAAACCATGAAAGATGAGAAAGCAAGGAACCCATGAAACATGACAAAGGAAGGAACCCACGAAACATGATAATGCGAAGAACCCATGAAACAAAGCAAGCGAGGAACCCACAAGACATGAGCAAGCAAGGAACCCATCAGACATGACAAAGCGAGGAACCCACGATACATGAGCAAGAGAGGAACCCACGAAACATCACAAAGCGAGGAACCCACGAGATATGACAAAGCAAGGAACCAACGAGATATGACAAAGCGAGGAACCCACGAGTCATGACAAAGCGAGGAACCCATGATACATGAGCAAGCGAGGAACCCACGAAACATGATATAGGAAAGAAACCACGAGATATGACAAAGCGAGGAACCCACGAGATATGAGAAAGCGAGGAACCCACGAAACATGACCAAGCGAGGAACCCACAAGACATGAGCAAGCAAGGAACCCACGAGACATGACAAAGCGAGGAACCCATCATACATGAGCAAGCGAGGAACCCACGAAGCATGACATAGGGAAGAACCCATGAGATATAGCAACGCGAGGAACACAAGAGATATTACAAAGCGAGGAACCCAAAAGACATGACAAAGCGAGGAAACCACGAAACATGAGAAAGGAAGGAACACACGAAACATTACAAAGCAAGGAACCCAAGAGATATGCCAAATCGAGGAACCCACGGTACATGAGCAAGAGAGGAACTCACAAAACATGACAAAGCGAGGAACCGTTTAACCCACGAAACATGAGCAAGCAAAGGAACCCACGAAACATCAGCAAGCGAGGAATCCGTGAGACATGAGTAAGTGAGGAACCCATCATACATTAGCAAGCGAGGAACCCACGAAGCATGACATAGGGAAGAACCCATGAAATATGACAACGCGAGGAACCCACGAGACATGACAAAGCGAGGAAACCATGAAAGATGAGAAAGCAAGGAACCCATGAAACATGACAAAGGAAGGAACCCACGAAACATGATAATGCGAAGAACCCATGAAACAAAGCAAGCGAGGAACCCACAAGACATGAGCAAGCAAGGAACCCATCAGACATGACAAAGCGAGGAACCCACGATACATGAGCAAGAGAGGAACCCACGAAACATCACAAAGCGAGGAACCCACGAGATATGACAAAGCAAGGAACCAACGAGATATGACAAAGCGAGGAACCCACGAGTCATGACAAAGCGAGGAACCCATGATACATGAGCAAGCGAGGAACCCACGAAACATGATATAGGAAAGAAACCACGAGATATGACAAAGCGAGGAACCCACGAGATATGAGAAAGCGAGGAACCCACGAAACATGACCAAGCGAGGAACCCACAAGACATGAGCAAGCAAGGAACCCACGAGACATGACAAAGCGAGGAACCCATCATACATGAGCAAGCGAGGAACCCACGAAGCATGACATAGGGAAGAACCCATGAGATATAGCAACGCGAGGAACACAAGAGATATTACAAAGCGAGGAACCCAAAAGACATGACAAAGCGAGGAAACCACGAAACATGAGAAAGGAAGGAACACACGAAACATTACAAAGCAAGGAACCCAAGAGATATGCCAAATCGAGGAACCCACGGTACATGAGCAAGAGAGGAACCCACGAAACATGAAAAAGCGAGGAACCCACGAGATATGACAAAGCGACGAACCAACGAGATATAACAAAACGAGGTACATGACCAAGCGAGAAACACAAGAAACATGACAAAGGGAGGAACCCACAAAACATGACAAAGCGAGGAACCGTTTAACCCATGAAACATGACAAAGGGAGGATCCTCCGAAACATGAGCAAGCGAGGAACCCACGAAACATGAGAGAGCGAGGAACCCACGAGATATTAGCAAGAGAGGAACCCACAAGATATGACAAAGCAAGGAACCCACGAGATATGACAAAGCGAGGAACCCATGAAACATGAGCAAGCGAGGAACTCACAAAACATGACAAAGCGAGGAACCGTTTAACCCATGAAACATGACAAAGGGAGGATCCCACGAAACATGAGCAAGCGAGGAACCCACGAAACATGAGAGAGCGAGGAACACACGAGACATGAGCAAGAGAGGAACCCACAAGATATGACAAAGCAAGGAACCCACGAGATATGACAAAGCGAGGAACCCACGAGACATGACAAAGCGAGGAACCCATGATACATGAGCAAGTGAGGAACCCACGAAACATGACAACGCGAGGAACCCACGAGATATGACAAAGTGAGGAACCAACGATGAATGAGCAAGCGAGGAACCCACAAGACAAGACAAAGCGAGGAACCCACGAAACATCACAAAGCGACGAACCCACGAAACACGTCAAACCCACGAAACATGAGCAAGCAAAGGAACCCACGAAACATCAGCAAGCGAGGAATCCGTGAGACATGAGTAAGCTAGGAACCCATCATACATTAGCAAGCGAGGAACCCACGAAGCATGACATAGGGAAGAACCCATGAGATATGACAATGCGAGGAACCCACGAGATATGACAAAGCGAGGAACCCACAAGACATGACAAAGCGAGGAAACCACGAAAGATGAGAAAGCAAGGAACCCATGAAACATGACAAAGGAAGGAACCCACGAAACATGATAATGCGAGGAACCCATGAAACAAAGCAAGCGAGGAACCCACAAGACATGAGCAAGCAAGGAACCCATCAGACATGACAAAGCGAGGAACCCACGATACATGAGCAAGAGAGGAACCCACGAAACATCACAAAGCGAGGAACCCACGAGATATGACAAAGCAAGGAACCAACGAGATATGACAAAGCGAGGAACCCACGAGACATGACAAAGCGAGGAACCCATGATACATGAGCAAGTGAGGAACCCACGAAACATGACATAGGAAAGAAACCACGAGATATGACAAAGCGAGGAACCCACGAGATATGAGAAAGCGAGGAACCCACGAAACATCACAAAGCGAGGAACCCACGAGAGATCACAAAGCGAGGAACCCACGATACATGAGCAAGAGAAGAACCCACGAAACATGACAAAGTGAGGAATCCATGATATATGAGCAATCGAGAAACCCACGAAGCATTACATAGGGAAGAACCCACGAGATATGACAACGTGAGGAACCCACGAGATGTGACAAATCGAGGAACCCTCGAGACATGACAAAGTGAGGAACCCATGAAACATGAGAAAGCGAGGAACCAACGAAACATGACAAAAGGAGGAACCCATGAGATATGAGAAAGCGAGGAACCCACGAGATATGAGAAAGCGAGGAACCCACGATACATGACATAGGATAGAACCCACGAGACATGACAAAGCGAGGAACCCATGATACATGAGCAAGCAAGAAAACCACGAAGCATGACATAGGGAAGAACCAACGAGATATGACAATGTGAGGAGCCCACGAGATGTGACAAAGCGAGGAACTCATGAAACATGAGAAAGCGAGGAACCAACAAAACATGAGAAAGCGAGAAACCCATGAAACATGACAAAGCGAGGAACCCACGAGATGTGACAAAGCGAGAAACCCACAAGGGATGAGAAAGCGAGGAACCCACGGTACATGAGCAAGAGAGGAACCCACGAAACATGACAAAGCGAGGAACCCACGAGATATGACAAAGCGACGACCCAACGACATATACCAAAGCGAGGTACATGACCAAGCGAGGAACCCACGAAACATGACAAAGGGAGGAACCCACAAAACATGACAAAGCGAGGAACCGTTTAACCCATGAAACATGACAAAGGGAGGATCCCACGAAACATGAGCAAGCGAGGAACCCATGAAACATGAGAGAGCGAGGAACCCACGAGACGTGAGCAAGCGAGGAACCCTCGACATGACAAAGCGAGGAACACACGATACACGAGCAAGAGACGAACGCACGGAACATGAGCAAGCAAGGAACCCACAAGATAAGAAAAAGCAAGGAACCCACGAGATATGACAAAGCGATGAACCCACAATGCATGAGCAATCGAGGAACCCACGAAACAAGACAACGCGAGGAACCCACGGGATTTGCCAAAACAAGGAACCCACGAGACATGACAAAGAGAGGAACCACGATGAATGAGCGAGGAACCCACGAGATATAGCAAAGCGAGGAACCCACGAGACATGACAAAGTGAGGAACCCACGATGAATGAGCAACCGAGAAACCCACAAGACATGACAAAGCGAGGAACCCATGAAATATCACAAAGCGACGAACCCACGAAACACAACAAACCCACGAAACATGAGCAAGCAAAGGAACACACGAAACATCAGCAAGCGAGGAATCCTTGAGACATGAGTAAGCGAGGAACCCATGAGACATGACAAAGCGAGGAACCCATCATACATGAGCAAGCAAGGAACCCACGAAGCATGACATAGGGAAGAACCCATGAGATATGACAACGCGAGGAACCCACGAGATATTACAAAGCGAGGAACCCAAGAGACATGACAAAGCGAGGAAACCACGAAACATAAGAAAGCAAGGAATGTACGAAACATTACAAAGCAAGGAACCCAAGAGATATGCCAAAGCGAGGAACCCACGAAATATGAGAAATCGAGGAACCCACGGTATATGAGCAAGAGAGGAACCCACGAAACATGAAAAAGCGAGGAACCCACGAGATATGACAAAGCGACGAACCAACGAGATATAACAAAGCGAGGTACATGACCAAGCGAGAAACACACGAAACATGACAAAGGGAGGAACCCACAAAACATGACAAAGCGAGGAACCGTTTAACCCATGAAACATGACAAAGGGAGGTTCCCACGAAACATGAGCAAGCGAGGAACCCACGAAACATGAGAGAGCGAGGAACCCACGCGACATGAGCAAGAGAGGAACCCACAAGATATGACAAAGCAAGGAACCCACGAGATATGACAAAGCGAGGAACCCAGAATGCATGAGAAATAGAGGAACCCACAAAACATGACAACGCGAGGAACCAACGAGATATGTCAAAGCGAGGAACCCACGAGACATGACAAAGTGAGGAACCAACGATGAATGAGCAAGCAAGGAACCCACAAGACAAGACAAAGCGAGGAACCCACGAAACATCACAAAGCGACGAACACACGAAACACGTCAAACCCACGAAACATGAGCAAGCAAAGGAACCCACGAAACATCAGCAAGCGGAGAATCCGTGAGACATGAGTAAGCGAGGAACCAATGAGACATGACAAAGCGAGGAACCCATCATACATTAGCAAGCGAGGAACCCACGTAGCATGGCATAGGGAAGAACCCATGAAATATGACAACGCGAGGAACCCGCGAGATATTGCAAAGCGAGGAACCCACGAGACATAACAAAGCGAGGAAACCACGAAACATGAGAAAGCAAGGAACCCATGAAACATGACAAAGGAAGGAACCCACGAAACATGATAATGCGAGGAACCCATGAAACAAAGCAAGCGAGGAACCCACAAGACATGAGCAAGCAAGGAATCCATGAGACATGACAAAGCGAGGAACCCACGATACATGAGCAAGAGAGGAACCCACGAACAATCACAAAGCGAGGAACCCACGAGATATGACAAAGCAAGGAATCAACGAGATATGACAAAGCGAGGAACCCTCGAGACATGACAAAGCGAGGAACCCACGATACATGTGCAAGAGAGGAACCCACGAAACATGACAAAGTGAGGAATCCATGATATATGAGCAAGCGAGAAACCCACGAAGCATTACATAGGGAAGAACCCACGAGATATGACAACGTGAGGAACCCACGAGATGTGACAAAGCGAGGAACCCTCGAGACATGACAAAGTGAGGAACCCATGAAACATGAGAAAGCGAGGAACCAACGAAACATGACAAAAGGAGGAACCCATGAGATATGAGAAAGCGAGGAACCCACGAGATATGAGAAAGTGAGGAACCCACGATACATGACATAGGAGAGAACCCACAAGACATGACAAAGCGAGGAACCCATGATACATGAGCAAGCAAGAAACCCACGAAGCATGACATAGGGAAGAACCAACGAGATATGACAATGTGAGGAACCCACGAGATGTGACAAAGCGAGGAATCCATGAAACATGAGAAAGCGAGGAACCAACGAAACATGAGAAAGCGAGAAACCCATGAAACATGACAAAGCGAGGAACCCACGAGATGTGACAAAGCGAGGAACCCACAAGGGATGAGAAAGCGAGGAACCCACGGTACATGAGCAAGAGAGGAACCCACGAAACATGACAAAGCGAGGAACCCACGAGATATGACAAAGCGACGAACCAACGAGATATAACAAAGCGAGGTACATGACCAAGAGAGGAACCCACAAACATGACAAAGCGAGGAATCGTTTAACCCATGAAACATGACAAAGGGAGGATCCCACGAAACATGAGCAAGCGAGGAATCCACGAAACATGAGAGAGCGAGGAACCCACGAGACGTGAGTAAGCGAGGAACCCTCGAGACATGACAAAGCAAGTAACACACGATACATGAGCAAGTGAGAAACCCACGAAGCATGACATAGGGAAGAACACACGAGATATGACAAAGCGAGGAACCCATGAAATATGAGAAAGCAAGGAACCAACAAAACATGAGAAAGCGAGAAACCCACGAAATATGACAAAGCGAGATGTGACAAAGCGAGGATCCCACAAGTTATGAGAATGAGAGGAAACCACGAAACATGAGAAAGCAAGGAACCCACGAAACATTAGAAAGCAAGGAACCCAAGAGATTTGCCAAAGCGAGGAAACCACAGTACATGACCAAGAGAGGAACCCACGAGATATGACAAAGCGACGAACCGACGAGATATAACAAAGCGAGGTACATGACCAAGCGAGGAACACACAAAACATGACAAAGGGAGGAACCCACAAAACATGACAAAGCGAGGAACCGTTTAACCCATGA
Organism: Lamellibrachia columna; assembly: GCA_963662155.1. NCBI lineage: Eukaryota > Metazoa > Annelida > Polychaeta > Sabellida > Siboglinidae > Lamellibrachia > Lamellibrachia columna. Next base: position 32,731,338 of record OY759269.1, read on the forward strand.
AACATTACAAAGGGAGGATCCCACGAAACATGAACAAGCGAGGAACCCACGAAACATGAGGGAGCGAGGAATCCACGACACATGAGCAAGCGAGGAACCCTCGAGACATGAAAAAGCGAGGAAAACACGATACATGAGCAAGAGAGGAACCCACGGAACATGAGCAAGCGAGGAACCCACAAGATAAGACAAAGCAAGGAACCCACGAGATATGACATAGGAAAGAACCCACGAGATATGACAAAGCGAGGAACTCACGAGATATGAGAAAGCGAGGAACCCATGAAACATGAGCAAGCGAGGAACCCACGAAACATGACAAAGGAAGGAACCCACGAGACATGATAATGCGAGGAACCCATAAAACACAACAAAGCAAGGAACCCACGAAACATGTGCAAGCGAGGAACCCACAAGACATGAGCAAGCAAGGAACCCATGAGACATGAAAAAAGCGAGGAACCCACGATACATCAGCAAGAGAGGAACCCACGAAACATGACACAGCAAGGAACCCACGAGATATGACAAAGCGAGGAACCAACGAGATATGACAAAGCGAGGAACCCTCGAGACATGACAAAGCGAGGAACCCATGATACATGAGCAAGCGAGGAATCCACGAAACATTACAAAGCGAGGAATCCATGATACATGAGCAAGCGAGGAACCATTTAACCCATGAAACATGACAAACGGAGGATCCTACAAAACATGACAAAGCGAGGAACCCACGAGATATGACAAAGCGAGGAACCCACAAGGTATGAGAAAGCGAGGAACCCAAGGTACATGACAAAGCGAGGAACCCAAGAAACATGACAAAGGGAGGAACCCACAAAACATGACAAAGCGAGGGACCGTTTAACCCATGAAACATGACAAAGGGAGGATCCCACAATACATGAGCAAACAAGAAACACCCGAAGCAAGACATAGGGAAGAACGCACGAGATATGACAACGTGAGGAACCAACGAGATGTGACAAAGCGAGGAACCATGAAACATGATAAAGCAAGGAACCAATGAAACATGAGAAAGCGAGAAACCCACAAAACATGACAACGAGAAACCCACGAGATATGACAAAGCGAGGAATCAACGAGATATAACAAAGTGAGGTATATGAACCCACGAAACATGACAAAGGGAGGAACTCACAAAACATGACAAAGCGAGGAACCGTTTAACCCATGAAACATGACAAAGGGAGGATCCCACGAAACATGAGCAAGCGAGGAACCCACGAAACATGAGAGCGAAGAACTCACGCGACATGAGCAAGAGAGGAACCCTCAAGATATGACAAAGCAAGGAACCAACGAGATTTGACAAAGCGAGGAACCCAGAATGCATGAGCAATCGAGGAACCCACGAAACATGACAACGCGAGGAACCAAGGAGATATGCCAAAGCGAGGAACCCACGAGACATGACAAAGTGAGGAACCAACGATGAATGAGCAAGCGAGGAACCCACAAGACAAGACAAAGCAAGGAACCCACGAAACATCACAAAGCGACGAACCCACGAAACACGTCAAACCCACGAAACATGAGAAAGCAATGGAACCCACGAAACATCAGCAAGCGAGGAATCCGTGAGACATGAGTAAGCGAGGTACCCATGAGACATGACAATGCAAGGAACCCATCATACATTAGCAAGCGAGGAACCCACGTAGCATGACATAGGGAAGAACCCATGAGATATGACAACGCGAGGAACCCACGAGATATGACAAAGCGAGGAACCCACAAGACATGACAAAGCGAGGAAACCACGAAACATGAGAAAGCAAGGAACCCATGAAACATGACAAAGGAAGGAACCCACGAAACATGATAATGCGAGGAACCCATAAAACAAAGCAAGCGAGGAACCCACAAGACATGAGCAAGCAAGGAATCCATGAGACATGACAAAGCGAGGAACCCACGATACATGAGCAAGAGAGGAACCCACGAAACATCACAAAGCGAGGAACCCACGAGATATGACAAAGCAAGGAACCAACGAGATATGACAAAGCAAGGAACCAACGAGATATGACAAAGCAAGGAACCCTCGAGACATGACAACGCGAGGAACCCACGATACATGAGCAAGAGAGGAACACACGAAATATGACAAAGTGAGGAATCCATGATATATGATCAAGCGAGAAACCCACGAAGCATTACATAGGGAAGAACCCACGAGATATGACAACGTGAGGAACCCACGAGATGTGACAAAGCGAGGAACCCTCGAGACATGACAAAGTGAGGAACCCATGAAACATGAGAAAGCGAGGAACCAACGAAACATGACAAAAGGAGGAACCCATGAGATATGAGAAAGCGAAGAACCCACTAAATATGAGAAAGTGAGGAACCCACGAGACATGACATAGGAGAGAACCCACGAGACATGACAAAGCGAGGAACCCATGATACATGAGCAAGCAACAAACCCACGAAGCATGACATAGGGAAGAACCAACGAGATATGACAATGTGAGGAACCCACGAGATGTGATAAAGCGAGGAATCCATGAAACATGAGAAAGCGAGGAACCAACGAAATATGAGAAAGAGAGAAACCCATGAAACATGACAAAGCGAGGAACCCACGAGATGTGACAAAGCAAGGAACCCACAAGGGATGAGAAAGCAAGGAACCCACGGTACATGAGCAAGAGAGGAACCCAAGAAACATGACAAAGCGAGGAACCCACGAGATATGACTAAGCGACGAACCAACGAGATATAACAAAGCGAGGTACATGACCAAGCGAGGAACCCACGAAACATGACAAAGGGAGTAACCAACAAAACATGACAAAGCGAAGAATCATTTAACCCATGAAACATGACAAAGGGAGGATCCCACGAAACATGAGCAAGCGAGGAACCCACGAAACATGAGAGAGCGAGGAACCCACGAGACGTGAGTAAGCGAAGAACCCTCGAGACATGACAAAGCGAGGAACACACGATACATGAGCACGTGAGAAACCCACGAAGCATGACATAGGGAAGAACACACGAGATATGACAAAGCGAGGAACCCATGAAACATGAGAAAGCAAGGAACCAACAAAACATGAGAAAGCGAGAAACCCACGAAATATGACAAAGCGAGGAACCCACGAGATGTGACAAAGCGAGGATCCCACAAGGTATGAGAATGAGAGGAAACCACGAAACATGAGAAAGCAAGGAACCCACGAAACATTAGAAAGCAAGGAACCCAAGAGATATGCCAAAGCGAGGAAACCACAGTACATGAGCAAGAGAGGAACCCACGAGATATGACAAAGCAACGAACCAACGAGATATAACAAAGCGAGGTACATGACCAAGCGAGGAACACACGAAACATGACAAAGGGAGGAACCCACAAAACATGACAAAGCGAGGAACCGTTTAACCCATGAAACATTACAAAGGGAGGATCCCACGAAACATGAACGAGCGAGGAACCCACGAAACATGAGGGAGCAAGGAATCCACGACACATGAGCAAGCGAGGAACCCTCGAGACATGAAAAAGCGAGGAACACACGATACATGAGCAAGTGAGGAACCCACGGAACATGAGCAAGCGAGGAACCCACAAGATAAGACAAAGCAAGGAACCCACGAGATATGACATAGGAAAGAACCCACGAGATATGACAAAGCGAGGAACTCACGAGATATGAGAAAGCGAGGAACCCATGAAACATGAGCAAGCGAGGAACCCACGAAACATGACAAAGGAAGGAACCCACGAGACATGATAATGCGCGGAACCCATGAAACACAACAAAGCAAGGAACCCACGAAACATGTGCAAGCGAGGAACCCACAAGACATGAGCAAGCAAGGAACCCATGAGACATGACAAAGCGAGGAACCCACGATACATCAGCAAGAGAGGAACCCACGAAACATGACAAAGCGAGGAACCCACGAGATATGACAAAGCGAGGAACCAACGAGATATGACAAAGCGAGGAACCCACGAGACATGACAAAGCGAGGAACCCATGATACATGAGCAAGCGAGGAATCCACGAAACATGACAAAGCGAGGATCCCATGATACATGAGCAAGCGAGGAACCGTTTAACCCATGAAACATGACAAAGGGAGGATCCTACGAAACATGACAAAGCAAGGAACCCACGAGATATGACAAAGCGAGGAACCCACAAGGTATGAGAAAGCGAGGAACCCAAGGTACATGACCAAGTGAGGAACCCACGAAACATGACAAAGGGAGGAACCCACAAAACAAGACAAAGCGAGGGACCGTTTAACCCATGAAACATGACAAAGGGAGGATCCCAAGAAACATGAGCAAGCGAGGAACCCACGAAACATGAGAGAGCGAGGAACCCACGAGACATGAACAAGCGAGGAACCCTCGAGACATGATAAAGCGAGGAACACATGATACTTGAGCAAGAGAGGAACCCACGGAAAATGAGCAAGCGAGGAACCCACTAGATATGACAAAGCAAGGAACCCACGAGATATTACAAAGCGAGGAACCCAAAATGTATGAGCAATCGAGGAACCCACGAAACATGACAACGCGAGGAACCCAAGATATATGCCAAAGCGAGGAACCCACGAGACATGACAAAGTGAGGAACCCACGATGAATGAGCAAGCGAGGAACCCACAAGACATGACAAAGCGAGGAACCCATAAAACATCACAAAGCGAGGAACCCACGAAACACGACAAAGCGAGGAACCCACGAAACATCAGCAAGCGAGGAATCCGTGAGACATGAGTAAGTGAGGAACCAATGAGACATGACAAAGCGAGGAACCCATGATACATGAGCAAGCGAGGAACCCACGAAGAATGACATAGGGAAGAACCCATGAGATATGACAACGCGAGGAACCCATGAGATATGACAAAGCGAGGAACCCACGAGACATGACAAAGTAAGGAAACCACGAAACATGAGAAAGCAAGGAACCCACGAAACATTAGAAAGCAAGGAACCCACGAGATATGCCAAAGCGAGGAACCCACGAGATATGAGAAATCGAGGAACCCACGTTACATGAGCAAGCGAGGAACCCACGAAACATGAAAAAAGGAAGGAACCCACGAAACATGACAATGCGAGGAACTCATGAAACACAACAAAGCAAGGAACACACGAAACATGAGCAAGCGAGGAACCCACAAGACATGAGCAAGCAAGGAACCCACGAGACATGACAAAGCGAGGAACCCACGATACATGAGCAAGAGAGGAACCCACGAAACATGACAAAGCGAGGAACCAACGAGATATGACAAAGCGAGGAACCCACGAGACATGACAAAGCCAGGAACCCCTGATACATGAGTAAGCGAGGAACCCACGAAACATGACATAGGAAAGAACTCACGAGATAAGACAAAGCGAGAAACCCACGAAACATGACAAAGCGAGGAACCCACGATACATGAGCAAGGGAGAAACACACGAAGCATGATATAGGGAAGAACCAACGAGATATGACGTGAGGAACCCACGAGATTTGACAAAGCGAGGAACCCTCGAGACATGACAAAGCGAGGAACCCATGAAAAATGAGAAAGCGAGGAACCAACGAAATATGACAAAACGAGGAACCCACGACATATGAAAAAGCGAGGAACCCACGAGATATGAGAAAGCGAGGAACCCACGATACATGAGCAAGCGAGGAACCCACGAAACATGACAAAGCGAGGAAACCGCGAGATATGATAAAGCAAGGAACGCACGAGATATGAGAAAGCGAGGAATCCACGAAACATCAGCAAGCGAGAAACCCACGAAACATGACAAAGCCAGGAACCCCTGATACATGAGCAAGCGAGGAACCTTCGAGAAATGACAAAGCAAGGAACCAACGATACATGAGAAACAGAGGAACCCACGAAACATGACAAAGCGAGGAACCCACGAGATACGAGAAAGCGAGGAACCCACGAAACATGAGCAAGTAAGGAACCCACGAGCAAAGCGAGAAACCCATGATACATGAGGAAGCTAGGAACCCATGAAACATGACATAGGGAGGAAACCACGAGATATGACAAAGCGAAGAACCCATGAAACATGAAAAAGCTAGGAACCCACGAAACATGACAAAGCGAGGAACCCACGAGATATGACAAAGCGAGGAACCAACGAGATATGACAAAGAGTAACTGTAACCACGGCTAGAATACATTGTCAATGGACCCAGAGCACACAGCTACAGCATATAGCCACTGTACCCACAGCTAGAATACATAGTCACTGTATCAACAATACATAGCCAGAATACATATCCACAGTACACAGTGAACAGCTACAAATCATAATCACTTTACCCACAGTGAACAGCTAGAATTCATAGTCACTGTACCCAGAGTACACGGCTATAATACATATTCACTGTACCCACGGTACATGGCTAGAATACATAGTCAATGTACTCACAGTACACACCTAGAACACATAGTCACTGTACCCACAGTACACAGCTAGAATACATAGTCACTGTACCCACAGTACACAGCTAGAATACATAGTCACAGTACCCACAGAACACAGCTTGAATACATAGTCACTGTACCCTTAGTTCATAGCTAGAATACATAATCATTGTACCCACAGTACACAGCCACAATACATCGTCACTGTACCCACAGTACAGAGCTAGAATACATAGTTACTTTACCCACAGTACACAACTACAATACATAGTCACTTTACCCACAGTACACAGCTATAATACATAGTCACTATACCCTCACTACACAGCTACAAATCATAGTCACTGTATCCACAGTACACAGCTATAATACAAAGTCACTGTACCAACAGTAAACAGCTAGAATACGTAGTCACTATACCCACAGTACACAACTAGAATACATATTCACAGTACCCACAGTACACAGCTAGAATACATAGTCACTGTACGTACCCACAGTACACGTCTAGAATACACAGTCACTGTACCCACAGTACAGAGCTAGACTACATAATCACAGAAACCACAGTACGCGGCTAGAATACATAATCACTGGAACCACAGTACACGGCTAGAATACATTGTCACTGGACCAAGAGTACACAGCTACAGTATATAGTCACTGTACCCACAGTACACAGCTAGAATGCAGTTAGTGTACCCATAGTACACAACTAGAATACATAGTCACTGTACGCACAGTACACAGCTAAATTACATAGTCACTGTACCCACAGTACACAGCTAGAATACATAGTCACAGTATCCACAATACATAGCTAGAATACATAGTCAATGTACACACAGTACACAGCTAGAATACATACTTTGAGTGCCAAATAAACGTACAGGCTAAATAAAAGTATAGGGTAGCAAATCGGTAAAATTTAATAATAGTATAGTGCCGAATAACAGTATAGGGAGGCAAATTGTTCAAAACAAATAATAGTATTGTGCGAAAAAGTCACTAGTATATTTGTCTTTTTTAGTACCGAAACAATTTTTTTAATCGATGTGAAGCCAAGGCGTCCCTAGAAAACTTCGCGGATTACATTGTATTTTGGGTTTTTTCTGCCGAATATTCTTAACCTTTGTGCGTATTCGTGTCACAGCAGATATAGTAACAGCATTTTATATCTGTGGGAATACAGTTTTATTAAATTGCAAGCCCGTTTCAGGGCCAAGGGAATCCGCCGCCAGCCGGTTACGAGAGGTTTCAGGCGCTGCGCATGGCGGCCATGTACGGTCGGTTTACGCGTTGATAATGGCGTTTTAACTAATAATATACAATGTCGAGCTCCAGAGAACTAAGGATTCTGACCGATTCATCGAATCATGGAAATGTAACGGTCTAACGCTTCGGGATCAAAATGTAGGATCCTCAGAAGCACGGGATCTCGCTAAAAAACAAGGTTGACACATATATCAGGAGGGCGGGTTATAAGTAGGTGAACATTGTTGGACTCTCGATAAGCCAATGGCTTCCTTGTCCACTTGCCATCTGGGCCTTTGGCTTGGATGGCAAATCTTGTTAAATCTTGTTAAATTCACGACTGTCGTTCGAAAGGAAGAGAACTTAGCCGTCAGAGGGAGCCACATGCAGCTCCAGTTGGGAGCAAGTAATTTTATCGCGAGCGGTGGATGATTGATTAGCGCTAGCAATAGGGAGAAAGAACGATTGCTCTCCTAAAAATTGTACCATGCATAATTTGCCACAATTATCGGAGAATATAGGCTGGCACAAATGCCACAGTACACAGTGCACAGCTACAATTAATAGTCACTGTACCCACAGTAAACAGCTATAATTCATAGTCACTGTACCCAGAGTACACGGCTGGAATACATATACACAGCTAGAATACATAGTCACTGTACCCACAGTACACAGCTAGAATACATAGCCACTGTACCCACAGTACACAGCTGGAATACATAGTCACTGTACCCATAGTTCACAGCTAGAATACATAATCATTGTACCCACAGTACACAGCTAGAAAACATTGTCACTGTACCCACAGTACACAGCTACAATACATAGTTACATTACCAACAGTACACAAATACAGTACATAGTCACGTACTTTACCCACAGTACACAGCTAGAATACATAGTTACTGTACCCAGAGTATAAAATTGGAATACATAGTCACTGTACCCACAGAACACAGCTAGAATACTTAGTCACTAGACCCACAGTACACAGCTAGAATACATAGTCACTGTACCCACAGTACACGGCTAGAATACATAATCACTGTAACCACAGTACACGGCTAGAATACATTGTCATTGGACCCAGAGTACACAGCTACAGTATATAGTCAATGTACCCACAGTACACAGCTAGAATACATAGTCAGTGTACGCAGAGTACACAGCTACAGTACATAGTCACTGTACCCACAATAAACAGCTAGAATACATAGTCACGGTATGCACAATACATAGCTAGAATACATAGTCACTGTACCCACAGCACACATCTACAATTCATGGTCACTGTACCCACAGTACATAGCTAGAATACATGCATAGTCTCTGTACCCAGAGTAAAGGGCTAGAACACATAGTCACTGTACCCACGGTACATGGATAGAATACATAGTCACTGTACCCACGGTACATGGATAGAATACATAGTCACTGTACCCACAGTACACAGCTAGAATACATAGTCACTGTACCCACAGTACACAGCTTCAATACATAGTCACTGTACCCACAGTACACAGCTAGAATACATAGTCACTGTACGCACAGTACACAGCTACAATTCATTGTCACTGTACCCACAGTACTCAGCTAGAATACATAGTCACTGAAACCATAGTACACATCTAGAACACGTAGTCACTTTACACACAGTACATGGCTAGAATACATAGTCACTGTACCCACAGTACACGGCTAGAATACATTGTCACAGAACCCAGAGTACACAGCTACAGAATATAGTCACTGTACCCACAGCCAGAATACATAGTCAATGTACCCACAGTACACAGTTACAATTCATAGTCACTGTGTCCACAATACACAGCTAGAATACATAGTCATTTTACCCAGAGTACACGGCTAGAATACATAGTCAGTGTACCCCCAGTCCACAGCTTGAATACATAGTCATTGTACCCATAGTTTACAGCTAGAATACATAATCAGTGTACCCACAGTACACAGCTAGAATACATAATCAGTGTACCCACAGTACACAGCTACAATTCATAGCCACTGTATCCACAGTACTCAGCTAGCATACATAGTCACTGTACCCACAGTACACATCTAGAACACGTAGTCACTTTACACACAGTACATGGCTAGAATACATAGTCACTGTACCCACAGTACCCGGCTAGAATACATTCTCATAGAACCCAGAGTACACAGCTGCAGTATATAGTCACTGTACACACAGCCAGAAAACATAGTCAATGTACGCACATTACACAGTACACAGCTATAATTCATAGTCACTGTGTCCACAATACACAATACTTAGAATACTTAGTAACTAGACCCACAGTACACAGCTAGAATACATAGTCACTGTACCCACAGTACACGGCTAGAATACATAATCACTGTAACCACAGTACACGGCTAGAATACATTGTCATAGTCACTGTACCCAGAGTACACGGCAGGAATACATAGTCAGTGTACCCACAGTACACAGCTTGAATACATAGTCATTGTACCCATAGTTCACAGCTAGAATACATAATCAGTGTACCCACAGTACACAGCTAGAATACATAATCACTATACCCACAGTACACAGCTAGAATACATAGTCACTGTACCCATAGTACACAGCTACAATTCATAATCATTGTACCCACAGTATTCAGCTAGCATGCTTAGTCACTGTACCCACAGTACACAGTTAGAATACGTAGTCACTATACACAGAGTACACGGCTAGAATACATAGTCACTGTACCCACAGTGTACAGTTAGAATATAAAGTAACTGAACGCAAAATACACAGCTAGAATACATAATTACTGTACCCACAGTACACACCTACAGTACATAGTCACTGCACCCACAGTACACAGCTAGAATACATTGTCACTGTATCAAGAGTACACAGCTATAATACATAGTCACTATAAACACATTACACAGTACACAGCTGCAATTCATAGTCACTGTATCCACAGTACACAGGTAGAATACATAGTCACTGTCCCACAGTACACAGCTAGAATACGTAGTCACTATACCCACAGTACAGAATTAGAATACATAGTCACTGTACCCAGAGTACACAACTAGAATACATAGTCACTGTACCCACAGAATACAGCTCGAATGCATATCTACTGTACCAATAGTACACAAGTAGAATACATAGTCAATGTACCCACAGTACACAGTATACAGCTACATTTCAGCCACTGTATCCACAGTACACAACTAGAATATAAAGTCACTGTACCAACAGTACACAGGTAGAATACATAGACACTGTACCCCATTACATAGCTAGAATACTTTGTCACTATACCCACAGTACACAACTAGAATAAATTGTCACTGTACCCACAGTACACAGCTAGAATGCATAGTCACTGTATCCTGAGTACACAGCTATAATACAGGGACACTGTACCCAAAGTACACAGCTAGAATATAAAGTCACTGAACCCACAGTACACAGCTAGAATTTAAAGTCACGGTACCCACAGTACACAGCTACAGTATATATTCACTATACCCACAGTACACAGGTAGAATACATAGTCACTGTATCCACAGTACACGGCTAGAATACATTGTCACTGGACCCAGAGTACACAGCTACAGTATATTGTTACTATACCCACAGTACACAAAGAGAAAACATTGTCACTGTACCCACAGTACACAGTTTTAATACAGAGACACTATACCCACAGTACACAATACACAGCTACAATTCATAGTCACTGTATCCAGAGTACACAGCTAGAGTATAAAGTCACTGTACACACAGTACACAGCTAGAATACATAGCCACTGTACCCACAGTACACAGCTACAATTCATAGTCACTGTACCCACAGTACTCAGCTAGCATACACAGTCACTGTACCCACAGTCCACAGCTAGAACACGTAGTCACTGTACCCACAGTACACAGCTACAATACATATTTACTGTACCCACAGTGCACAGCTAGAATATAAAGTCACGGTACCCACAGTAAATAGCTAGAATACATATTTACTGTACACACAGTACACAACTACAGTACATAGTCACTGTACGCACAGTACACAGCTAGAATACATAGTCACTGTACCCACAGTACACAGCTTCAGTACATATTCACTGTAACCACAGTACACAGCTACAGTACATAGTCACTGTTCCAACAGTACACACTAGAATACATAGTTACTGTACCCACAGTACACAGCTTCAGTACATATTCAATGTACCCACAGTACAAAGCTACAATTCATAGTCACTGTACCCACAGTACGCAGCTAGAATACATAATCAATGTAACCACAGTACACAGCTAGAATACATAGTCACTGTATCCAGAGTACACAGCTATAATGCAGGGACATTATAACCACAGTACACAGTACACAGCTACAATTCATAGTCACTGTATCCACAGAATACAGCTAGAATACGTAATCGCTGTAACACAGTACACAGCTACAATTCATAGTCACTGTACCCACAGTACTAAACTAGCATACATAGTCACTGCACCCACAGTACACAGCTAGAATATAAAGTCACTGTACCCACAGCAAACAGCTAGAGTTCATAGTTACTGTACCCTCAGTGCGCAGCTAGAATACATAGTTACTGTACCCACAGTACACAGCTACAGTACATAGTCACTGTAACCACAGTACATAGCTAGAATACGTAGTCACTGTATCCAGAGTTCACAGCTAAATTATATAGTCACTGTACCCACATTACACAGCTACAGTACATAGTCACTGTACCAACAGTACACAGCTAGAATACATAGTTACTGTACCCACAGTACACAGCTACAGTACATAGTCACTGAACCCACCGTACAAACCTACAATTCATAGTCACTGTACCCACAGTACAAAGCTAGAATATATAATCACTGTAACCACAGTACATTGTTAGAATACATTTTCAATGGACAAATAGTACACAGCTAGAGTATATAGTCACTGTACATAGCTAGAATACATAGTCAGTGTACCCACAGTACACAACTAGAATACATAGTCACTGTACCCACAGTACATAGCTGGAATACATAGTCACTAAACCCACAGTACACAGCTAGAATACATAGTTACAGTACCCACAGTACACAGCTTGAATACATAGTCACTGTACCCACAGTTCAAAACTAGAATACAGAGTCACTGTACCCACAGTACATAGCTAGAATACATAGTCACTGTTCCCACAGTACACAGCAATAATACATAGTCACTGTACCCACAGTACACAACTAGATTACATAGTCACTGTACCCACAGTACATAGCTAGAATACGTAGTCACTAAACCCACAGTACACAGCTAGAATACATAGTTACAGTACCCACAGTACACAGCTTGAATACATAGTCACTGTACCCACAGTTCAAAACTAGAATACAGAGTCACTGTACCCACAGTACATAGCTAGAATACATAGTCACTGTTCCCACAGTACACAGCAATAATACATAGTCACTGTACCCAAAGTACACAGCTAGATTACATAGTCAATGTACCAAGAGTACACAGCTAGAAAACATATTCACTGTACCCAGAGTACAAAACTGGAAAACATAGTCACTGTAAGCACCGTACACAGCAAGTATACATAGTCACTGTATCCAGAGTACACAGCTAAAGTACATAGTCACTGTTCCCACAGTACAGGTCTACAATATAAAGTCACTGTACCCACAGTACACAGATATAATACATAGTTACTGTACCCACAGTACACAGCTACAGTACATAGTCACTGTACCTACAGTACACACCTAGAATACATAGTCACTCTACCCACAGTATACAGCAAGAATACATAGTTACTGTACCCACAGTTCACAACTAGAATACAGAGTCACTATACCCACAGTACAGAGCTAGTATACATAGTCACTGTACCCACAGTACACAGCAATAATACATAGTCACTGTACCCAGAGTACACAACTACAGTACATAGTCACTGTACCAACAGTACACAGCTAGAATACATAGTTACTGTACCCACAGTACACAGCTACCATATATAGTCACTGTACCCTATGTACAAAGCTACAATTTATAGTCACTGTACCCATAGAACACATCTAGAATACATAATCACTGTAACCACACTACACGGCTAGAATACATTGTCACTGGACCCAGAGTACACATCTACAGTATATAGTCACTGTACCCACTGTACACAGTTAGATTATATAGTCAGTACACAGCTAAATTACACAGTACACAACTAGAATATATAGTCACTGTACCCACAGTACAGAACTAGAATAGGTAGTCACTAAACCCAAAGTACACAGCTAGAATATATAGTTACTGTACCCACAGTACACAGCTAGAATGCATAGTCACTGTACCCAGAGTACAAAACTGGAATACATAGTCACAGTACCCACATAACACAGCTAGAATGCATAGTCACTATACACAAAATACACAGCTAGAATACATAGTCACTGTACCCACAGAACACAGGTAGAATACATAGGCACTGTACCCCATTACACAGCTAGAATACGTAGTCACTATACCCACAGTACAGAGCTAGAATACATAGTCACTGTATCCTGAGTACACAGCTATAATACAGAGACACTGTACCCACAGTACACAGGTAGAATACATAATCACTGTACCCACAGTACATAGCTAGAATACACAGACACTGTACCCACAGTACACAGCTACAATTCATAGTCACTGGACCCACAGTACTCAACTAGAATACATAGTCACTGTACACACAGTACACAGCTTGAATATAAAGTCACTGTACCCACAATACACAGCTAGAATACATAGTTACTGTACCCACAGTGCACAACTATAATATAAAGTCACGGTACCCACAGTACACAGCTAGAATACATAGTTACTGTACCCACAGTACACAGCTACAGTACCTAGTCATTGTACCCTCAGTACACAGCTAGAATATATAGCCACTGTATCCAGAGTACACAGCTACAGTACATAGTCACTCTACCCACAGTACACAGCTAAAATACATGATCACTGTAACCACAGTACACGGCTAGAATAAATTGTCACTGGACCCAGAGTACACAGCTACAGTATATAGTCAATATACCCACAGTACACAACTAGAATATATTGTCACTGTACCCACAGTACACAGCTAGAATACATAGTCACTTTATCCAGAGTACACAGCTTTACCCACAGTACACAGTACACAGCTACACACCTAGAATACATAGTCACTGTACCCACAGTACACAACTAGAATACAGAGTCACTGTACCCACAGTACACAATACACAGCTACAATTCATAGTCTCTATACATAATCTCTGTACGCACAGTACACAGCTACTGTGCATAGTCACTGTACCCACAGTACACAGCTAGAATATATAGTCACGGCACCCACAATACACAGCTAGAATACATAGTCACGGTACCCACAGTACACAATACACAGCTACAATTCATAGTCTCTGTACCCACAGTACACAGCTCGAATACATATTCACTGTACCCACCGTACACAGCTAGAATTCATAGTCACTGTACCCACAGTACACGGCTAGAATACATAGTCACTGTACCCAAAGTACACAGCTATAATACATATTCACTGTACACACAGTACACAGCTACAGTACAAAGTCACTGTACACAAAATACACAGCTAGAATACATAGTCACTGTACCCACAGTACACAGTACATAGGTACAATTCATAGTCACTGTACCCACACTACAAAGCTAGAATACATTGTTACTGTACCCACAGTACACAGCTACAATACATAATCACTATACCCACAGTGCACAGCTAGAATACATAGTCACTATACCCACAGTACACTACTAGAATACATATTCACAGTACGCACAGTACACAGCTACAGTACAAAGTCACTGTACACAAAATACACAGCTAGAATACATAGTCACTGTACCCACAGTGCACGGCTAGTATGTCATAGTCACTGTACCTTTTACATTTCTATTAGAAAATAGCTACTTCAATGAACAAGAATATGTTTATAAAGATTAATTAATCCTTTTTGTAATAATATTAGGCGATATTTTAGTTTCTGACCTAACCATGAATATGCCCACCTAGAACACCCAAACTTCTCTTCATATATCTACTATACATATACACATGTCACGTGACCAAAAAAGTACATTTACTTTCTCAAAACGATCAAAATTTACAAAATAATTAAAATAAAATATCGCCCTCTCGTACGGCGGCTGCGCGTAGCGCCAAAGCTACCGTAAAATCGATGTATATGACAAGGCGTCGTTCAGTTTCACCAAAACTCTGGGCGGGGCGCTGTTGATTGAAATCAAACATAGTACAATTATGTATTTCTGTTTTAATTGTGCGTGCGTGCGTGCGTGCCTCATTGCATGTGGTTATGTATGTCTCGGTATTATTTGTATGTTTGCTATATGTGACATGTCATGTTCTTAGATAATTAATTTTATTCATATTATCATCAGGTTGTGTTATATTTTTTTATTTTAAGTATCTCTGAATAGACTTTGTCCTGATTTACGTCGCTGCTTTAATACCAATTGCGTTTCCAAGTAAAGTAATTACGCTGGCACCAGTATTAACACATTATTTAAATCGTACTGTCGAATATAATACAAATGATCTCAATAAAAAATATTATTATTACTTTGTCACAAAATGTGTAACTAGTTGATATCACTTATTTCCTTAGAGACCAGCGGTTCTTACCTCCCATAATCAGTTTGAAGTTAACCACAAAATAAGACACATGCGCTTAGATTGCAGCATATAACGCATTCTTCATGAAAAGCAGCGTGTTTTTATTCATCATGTAGATGTAATCATCACCATTTATTTAATTTACAATAACTTCAACTTATAGCATTTTACTAGTTGCAGAACACACGCACGCACGCACGCATGCACGCACGCACGCACGCACACAGATATAACAATAATAAGTACACTTATATAGTGCACACGCTTAAAATACATAGTTTATTAAATTAATGAGTGTGTAATGTCTGCATGTAATATATGTATAATTGTATGTACATATATATATATATATATATATATATATATATATATATATATATATATATATATGTATATATATATATGTATATATATATGTATATATATATATATATGTATATATATATATATATATATATATATATATATATATATATATATATATATATATATATATATATATATATATATATATATATATATATATATATATATATATATATATATATATATATATATATATATATATGTATGTATGTATGTATATATATATATATATATATATATATATATATATATATATAACAACACAATATGCTGATATGAATAAAACTAACTATCTAAGAATATGACATGTAATATATAGCACACAGAAACAATACAAGTAATACTGAAACATATACATAATTACACGCAATGAGGCACGCACGCACGCACGCACGCACGCACGCACGCACGCACGCACGCACGCACGCACGCACGCACGCACGCACGCACGCACAATTAAAACACCAGAAATACATAATTGTAATAGCAACGCCGCCGCACGGGGTTTCGGTGAAATTGAACGAAGCCTTCTCATATGCATCAATTTTACGGTAACCTTGGCGCTACGCGTGGGCGCCGTAGGAGATGGCGATGTTTTAGTTTAATTCTTTTGTAAATTTTTATCGTTTTGAGAAAATAAATGTTCTTTTTGGCCACGTGACATGTGTATATGTATAGTAGATATATGAGATGTTTTGGGTGCTCTTGGTGGTCGTTTTCATGGTTAGGTCAGAAAGTAAAAGAGCGCCTAATATTAAATCAACATATCAACTTAAAAACACAAACTGGGCATTATTAGCCCTAAGTTGAAACTGCGTTACATCGTTAATAAACATGCGGCAGTGAATAAAAATGTGACCTTACATGACCAGACTAAAACTTCGAATCACGCTCAATGTCGTTACCGACGCTAATAACGGATTTGGATATTTTTTGGATCTAACCAATCAAATCATATCTCTCGACGATTTCAGCGTCCCTACGTTATATTTTAAGTCTAAACTACCGGTGGAGGCGGGAATCTTACGTATGTTTTGCACCCGGCGTTTAACAACATTCGTTAATCAGCGAAATAAATCTTCTGTAACCAAGTTTTGTCGTATCCTTTATAACGGCAATTTGGCAAATCTTTTTATAATAAAGTATATAACTCTGGTTAAATGACTAACTATATAACTTGAACTTTGTGAAGAACATAAATTACTACATAGTATATTCTATATGACGAATAAATGTCATGTTTACCGTTACTACGATACGGTAGAATTCCTTTAAATTGAGCGTTCGCCCGTATTTCTTTCACTCGTTGTTTTAGCTAATTCTATGTGCAAAGTGATTTAACTTTTCTCTCTATGGATGATTTGTCATCTTACTTATTCTCTACCTTTTTATAATGTGTCAATAAAGTAAATAAGATAACAATGTGACGTCAAACAGAGTAACTGAACGAGTGTTTTCTGTGGACTATCGCATGTCTGGGGTTAGACAAATGGACACAAATTCGTGGCATCTGAATTTGCGTGACAACATTTATGCATATCATCAACACAACTTAAAACACGGATGTAGAAATAAAATTCCGTGACAAATACATAGTCACTATACCCACAGTACATGGCTAGAATACATAATCACTGTACCAACGGTACTCAGCTAGAATACATAGTCACTGCACCCACAGTACACAGTTCACAGCTACAATTCATAATCACTGCACCTTCAGTACACAGCTAGAATACATAGTCACTGTATCCACAGTAAACAGCTAGAATACGTAGTCACTAAAATTCCGTGACAAATACATAGTCACTATACTCACAGTACACGGCTAGAATACATAGTCACTCTACCCACCGTGCACAGCTAGAATACATTGTCACTGTCACCAAAGTACACGGCTAGAATACATAATCACTGTACCCACAGTACAAGGCTAGAATACATAATCACTGTACCCACAGTACACAGCTAGAATACATAGTCACTGTACCCAGAGTACATGACTAGAATACATAGTCACTGTACCCACAGTACACGGCTAGAATACATAGTCACTGTACCCACAGTACACAGCTAGAATACATATTCCCTGTATCCTCATTACACAGCTACAGTACATAGTCTTTGTACCCACAGAACACAGCTAGAATACATAATCACTGGACCTAGATTACACAGCTACAGTATATAGTCACTATACCCACAGTACACAGCAAGAATACATATTCACTGTACCCACAATACAGAGCTACAGTACATAATCACTGTACCCACAGTTCACAGCCAGAATACATATTCACTGTACCCAGTATACACAGCTACAATACATAACAACTGTACCCACATAACACAGCTAGAATACATAGCTACTGTACCCACAGTACACAGCTATATTACATAGTCATAGTACCCACAGTACACAGTTAAAATACATAGTCACTATACCCAGATTACACAGCTAAAATACATAGTCACTGTGCCCACAGTACACCGCTAGAATACATAGTCACTGTACCCACAATACACAGCGAGAACACATAGTCACTGTACCCACGGTACACAACTATAATACATAGTCACTGTACCCACAGTACACTGTTAGAATACATATTCATTGTACCCACAGTACACAGCTACAGTACATAGTCATTGTACCCACAGTACACAGCTAGAATACATATTCACTGTACCCACAGTACACAACTAGAATACATAGTCACTGTTCCCACAGAACACAGCTAGAATTCATAGTTACTGTACATTCAACACACAGATAAAATATATTGTCACTGTACCCACTGTACAAAATTAGAATACATGCTTACTGCACCCACAGTACACACTTATAATACATAGTCACTAAACCCATAGTACACTTCTAGAATACTTAGTCAATGTACCCTCAATACACAGCTAGAATACATAGTCACTGTACCCACAGTACACAGCTAGAATACATAGTCACTGTACCCACAGTACACTGCGAGAAAACATACTCACTGTACATACAGTGCACAGCGAGAATACATAGTTACTATGCCAACAATACACAGCTAGAATACATAGTCACCGTACACACAGTACACAGCTACAGTACATAGTCACTGTACCCACATTACACAGCTAGAATACATAATCACTGTACCCACAGTACACAACTAGAACACATAGTCACTGTACCCACAGAACAGAGTTAGAATTCATAGTCACCATACCCACAGTACACAGCTACAGTACATAATCACTGTACCCACAGTACTCAGCTAGAATACATAATCACTGGACCCAGAGTACACAGCTAGAGTTTATTGTCACTGTACCCAGAGTAAACTACTACAGTACATAGTCATTGTACCCACAGTACACAGCTAGAATACATAGTCACTGTTCCCACAGTACACAAATATGATTCATAATCACTGGACCCAGAGTACAAAGCTAGAGTATATTGTCACTGTACCCAGAGTAAACAGCTACAGTACATAGTTACTGTACCCACAGTACACCACTAGAATACATATTCACTGTACCCACAGTACACAACTAGAATACATAATCACTATAACCGCAGTACACAGCTAGAATACATTGTAACTGTACCCACAGTACACAACTATAGTACATAATCATTGTACCCACAGTACACAGCTAGAATACATATTCACTGTTACCATAGTACACAACTAGAATACATAATCACTATAACCACAGTACACAGTTAGAATACATAATCATTGTACCCAAAGTTCACAGCTACAGTACATAGTCACTGTACCCGCAGTACACAGCTAGAATACATAGTCACTGTACCCACAGTACACTGCGAGAAAACATACTCACTCTACATACAGTACACAGCGAGAATACATAGTTACTGTACCCACAATACACAGCTAGAATACATAGTCACCGTACCCACAGTACACAGCTACAGTACATAGTCACTGTACTCACAGTACACAGCTAGAATACATAATCACTGTACCCACAGTACACATCCAGAATACATAGTCACTGTACACACAGAACACAGTTAGTATTCATAGTCACTGTATACACCGCCCGCCCGCCCGCCCGCCCGCCCGCCCGCCCGCCCGCCCGCCCGCCCGCCCGCCCGCCCGCCCGCCCGCCCGCCCGCCCGCCCGCCCGCCCGCCCGCCCGCCCGCCCGCCCGCCCGCCCGCCCGCCCGCCCGCCCGCCCGCCCGCCCGCCCGCCCGCCCGCCCGCCCGCCCGCCCGCCCGCCCGCCCGCCCGCCCGCCCGCCCGCCCGCCCGCCCGCCCGCCCGCCCGCCCGCCCGCCCGCCCGCCCGCCCGCCCGCCCGCCCGCCCGCCCGCCCGCCCGCCCGCCCGCCCGCCCGCCCGCCCGCCCGCCCGCCCGCCCGCCCGCCCGCCCGCCCGCCCGCCCGCCCGCCCGCCCGCCCGCCCGCCCGCCCGCCCGCCCGCCCGCCCGCCCGCCCGCCCGCCCGCCCGCCCGCCCGCCCGCCCGCCCGCCCGCCCGCCCGCCCGCCCGCCCGCCCGCCCGCCCGCCCGCCCGCCCGCCCGCCCGCCCGCCCGCCCGCCCGCCCGCCCGCCCGCCCGCCCGCCCGCCCGCCCGCCCGCCCGCCCGCCCGCCCGCCCGCCCGCCCGCCCGCCCGCCCGCCCGCCCGCCCGCCCGCCCGCCCGCCCGCCCGCCCGCCCGCCCGCCCGCCCGCCCGCCCGCCCGCCCGCCCGCCCGCCCGCCCGCCCGCCCGCCCGCCCGCCCGCCCGCCCGCCCGCCCGCCCGCCCGCCCGCCCGCCCGCTAGCTTTTTGCTATGTCAACTTCTTCATTAGCTGAGCAGCTGATCAGTGGGTGCTCACAATAGGCACAAAGGAAGGCGTTGATTTCTTTCTTAATTTCTTCTCTTTCCCTGATTGTTTCAATTTCCTCTGGGAGGTCGTTCCAGAGGCGGTCGATAAGAATATCCTCTTTTGGCCAGCATTGAGTGTGAAATTGCTACATCAACTGTGTGGTGAGATGGACGCATGATATAAAGGAGGAGGGACAAGCTGAGGAATGCTGTAGGCGAAGCTATGCTGAGAGTCGAATGTGAGTCGTCAGAAGAGTTTTTAGTAGGAGTAGGCCTTAGACAGGAAAGTGCCTTAGGTCCATTGTTCTTTATTTGGTGATGGACCTGATCAGTGGTTTCAGGACAAGACATTCTGATGAAGATATTGGCAGATAGCAACGAGGAAAAGCATGAGTCATGTTAGGCTTGACAAATTATCAAATTTAGAGTGAAAACGAGGCAAGCGCATTATCTGCATGTGCAATACAACTTTTGCATACGCGACCATATACGCATGTGCAGAAGCTGTTGAGTGACAGGTTATATTGGGATATGGGCTGCCAGTAACTGGCCACTAAAGGAAATAACCTTAAAAACCCTTGAGTTACGTCAGTTTTACGTTTACGTCAGTTTTTCGTATTTTCAACTTTCTTATTTTGTCCAGTATTAGATGAATGAATATATAAAAACCATACGAATCAGTACTGAACAGATAGCAGTGGGACAAGGCGGTCGGGTGGTAGAGCGCCGGTCACCCAGTCGGTCTCTCAGACAAGAGGACCCGGTTCGAATCCTCGTATTATCGTTTCAAAACTTGAACTACTTCGCTCAACCCACATTGCCTGTGTCTTTCATAAGATACAATAAAAGCCGTTGGTCACGTGTGCCTGTTGTATACTGTATGCGGGGGACGTAAAAGGGGATGAATACCATCTATCTCAGGGGACGAACACCATCTATCTCAGGGGATGAACACCATCTATCTCAGGCCCGTCCTCGGGGCTTACAAAAGGGGGTTCGGGTAGGTTGTTGTAGGTATTTTGAGCTGTTATGTGCAATATTAAGGCGGTACAAAGAGGTAAAGCCAGAGAGGCATGGGCCTGACCAATATTTGGCCAACCCTCAAGGTGTGAATCGTTGATCAATAGTCAAACGGAGTTCGGGGAGTGATTATGTGATCAAGGACTGGTCATATTACCACTATCTTTCGAACGCACGCACGCTCGCACGAACGCTCGCACGCACGCACGCATACACATTTACCTCAACCTCACGCAACCTAACTGCCTGTTCATCGTACCTGGATGAGTGTGTCATCGAACGATTTATGCCTCTAGAGTCCATGCGATGAAAAGCCAGTGTTGACATAAATCATTAGATCCGTAAGTTAGCAAAGTTTTGTGTGGACACTGAAAGGAAGAGCGCCGATATGTAAGCGTCACATGAATTCTGCAAGGTGGCGACACTAGAACTGAAGATACAACCAGTCAATAATGCTTTATAATGCCCAATAAATACAACGTCAGGATTTCAATACTATATATATATATATATATATATATATATATATATATACACATACAGACACTACAACCAAATAAGACCAATAGTACTAAAGTTAACCCATCATATAATGTTGAAATTAATTAATTACTGGCAATCGGTATCGAGCAAACGCGTGTTTAATTTTTGTAAATTTCATTGGCGCTGTAGAAGTTTATTATTATTATTATTACAAAAAATGCCAAAATGCCCATCCTCCGGACGGGATAACTTGGTAGTTGGTAGGTAACTATCACGATAATAATATTAAAATACGTTATCATATAAATATCCATCTACATGCCGTGATACTTGGTGCTGCCGGTCAATATATATATATATATATATATATATATATATATATATATATATATATATTTAATTGCGACGTAATATTGGCAGTTACAATAACTTGCTTTTGTATTACGTCTAGCTGCATTCTATCACCATTACTAGTTATCAAAGTGTTGATAAGGAGATACATTGTTAAGAAGGGCTAAAATGGCAACCGATGGACATTCACTAAACAAATGGTTGACCTACACTTTGCATATGACATCTGCCTACTGTCACGTACACATAAACATATGCAGAAGAAGACGAGTCGTTTGGCGAAGGAAACAGAGAATAAATATACTGAAGGCAAAATTCATGAAAGTGAACAATACGCCACAATGTAAAGTACATATCATATGAAAATATGTAGAGGACAGGGTAGTGACAGCCAAAGAAGGAACAGACGTATATGCTAAACGCAGGATTGGAAAAGCCACACATGCATTCATCACCTTAAAGACAGTGTGGAATACACCATCCTTTTCAACAAGAAACAAAATCCGAATTTTCAACACCAATATGAAAAGCGTGTTGCTCTACGGCTCTGAGACATGGAGAGTAGCAAAGCCAACAACCATGAAACATTCATAAACAAATGTCTCAGATACATTCTTAATATTAAATGGCAAGGCAAGATCACAAACAAAGAACTGATGAGGAGGACAGACCAAGGGGAGCGCATGCGCGAGCGATCATGCTGATTCGAAATTACTGTGCGAAGATTTTCTATTTTGTTTCGAATATCTACACACTATTATCAATTGATAATACTACATTCTTTTCGTATTTAGGTTGCCATCCAAAACCCCATTAACAAAATTGTGATCTTTCAAAACAGTTGGTGATTTTGATGCTTTTATGCGATGATCCCTTGTAACAAATAATTAACGTCGAGCATTAACCCTTACGAATGGATTTCGTTCGAACTTGCTTTCTATGTCTCGGTACTGGGTATACGAATTTAACAGTTCATCCTTCACTATTTGTCATGCATTCATCTCTTCCTGGAATCAGGTTCTATGGTGATGAATCTTTATTCTTCTTATGCCGGTACGAATAAGTTGTGTTTACACGCGCCGGAAGTTCACGTTGTCAATGTAAACAATGACCGATGTGCCAATGTATAATAAGATGTATCCATGTATTTCTTTGCACGTGGGCCTGTTCTTATGGCTTCTCCTAGCACACGATATCGAATTAAACCCAGGACCTCGTCTAGTCAGGTTTCCGTGTGGAGAATGTGGCAAAGCAATCAAAGGAAAAGACCATGGCACTGCACGTGACAACTGTGAGGTCTGGTTTCACGCCAAGTGCATTGGCATGTGTGACACGTTATACTTCGCCCAATCTCCAGATGTGTCATGAAATAGTTGTGCTTGTGGCCTGCCTGATTTTTCGAGTGGTATTTTTGCTCCAGTCACAGTGAACCAAATCATCACTTGTAGTCATAAGGACCCAACTACAGCACACACACACACACACACACACACACACACACACACACACACACACACACACACACACACACACACACACACACACACACACACACACACACACACACACACACACACACACACACACACACACACACACACACACACACACACACACACACACACACACACACACACACACACACACACACACACACACACACACACACACACACACACACACACACACACACACACACACACACACACACACACACACACACACACACACATATATTCGCACTGACTGGTTTCCTTTGATGGTAGTCGGTAGGTCTGCTGCCACGTCATTGCTAGACATTGACGCAGTCCAGTTAAAATCAGGTGGGTTTGCCTGGTGTTGGGGTGTGAAGGTAGTCGGGGGTACCCTTATGCAGCACAAATTATGTCTGGTGGGGCTGACCTGTGTGTTAAGCGGGGTTTGGATACCAGCGTCAGATAGTGACGATGTTCTTGAGATGTCATGAAGAGATGGGTGGATTCCTATGGCTGTATATATATATATATATATATATATATATATATATATATATATATATATATATATATATTGAGATGTCATGAAGAGATGGGTGGATTCCTATGGCTATATATATATATATATATATATATATATATATATATATATATATATATATATATATATATATATATATGAATCCACCCATCTCTTCATGACATCTCAAGATTATGGCTGTATATATATATATATATATATATATATATATATATATATATATATATATGCGTCAATGTCTAGCAATGACTTGGCAGCAGACCTACCGACCATCAAAGGAAACCAGTCAGTGCGAACCCTGGTTATAAATTTCCAGAGCCTCCGCCCAAAGAAAGCAGAGCTATTGAATTTGCTCTCAAACGTTGACTCAGGCATCATTATTAGTTCAGAGACATGGCTGAAACAAGATATATCTAACACGGAGTTATTCCCACCCACGGATTCCGCAAGAAACGCTTCTGCGAAATTCAACTAATCCTCACGGTTGACGACATGGCACGTCAAATCGACAAAGGTGGTCAGGCGGACATGATCCTGTTGGACTTGTCTAAAGCCTTCGACGGAGTACCACATCAGAGACTCCTCCTCAAACTAAGACCATACGGTCTCACAGGCAACACCAATAAATGGATACAGAACTTCCTCATCAACATAACTCAACAAGTGGTTGCTAAAGGTCGACACTCGTGCGCTGGCGCAGTCACGTCTGGAGTTCCTCGGGGCTCTGCCCTCGGTCCCACATTATTTCTAATCTACATCAACGATCTTGGTGACGGTATTAAGTCCACAATACACCTCTTCGCCGATGACACTATACTTTACAACACCACCAAAACTGCCACTGACTCCACCCAACTACAAGATGACATCAGAACACACGAATCCTGGGAAGGAAGATGGCAGACGGCCTTCAATAAAGCCAAATGTCATCAACTAACAGTCACCATGAAAAGAAATAAGACATCCACAAGCTACGTTGCACGACCAAACCCTGGACAAAGTAACAAGCGCCAAATACCTAGGCGTTGAGATTACTGAAAATCTCATATACAAGCAACTACAGCAAAGGCCAACAAAGTGAGCGCCTTCGTCTACAGAAACCTCAAGGGATGCCCAACACATGTCCAGGCACACTGCTACAAAAGCCTTGTACGACCAGTGCTAGTATATGCGGCAGTGGTGTGGGATCCCCACCAGCAACATCTTAAATCTTCACTGGAGATAGTACAATGACGCTCAGCTAGCCGCATCCTTCACGACTTCAGCTCTACTTCTAGTGCCTCTGCATTGGTCGCACAGCTAAACTTGAAAAAACTGCAGTCCAGGAGAACATCAGACAGAGTCAGCATGATGTACAAAATCATAAACGGACTTGTCGATGTGAACCCTGCTGCACTTCATGAACGCAGCAACCGCAGCTCTAGAGGACATCAAGCGAAGCTCCAAATCCCCCATTCTCGAGCTGACACATACCTACACTCCTTCCCATCATCAATCCGACTCTGGAACAGTGTACCTGTAAATGCAACATCAGCTACATCCCTACCCTCATTCACTGAAGGGATGGATGGGACACCACATATAATCATCTAAATAGATCATTGACATTGTCTTTTATCGAGTATTAACGTTTTATTTGTTTTACTTTTTTATTCTTGTTTTTAACTTTTAGCGTAAATTTTAGACCGCTGCCTTTTAAATCACTGGAAAAGTGCTCGCTCCGCACGCTATTCCCCATGTAGAGTTTATTCCTCAATACTTGGGGCATCTACAGTATTATAAAGAAAGAAAAAGAAAAAAGAAAGAAAGAAAGAGAACATCAGGCAAGAAATTGAAAAAAGAAAATGGACCTGGATAAGGCACACCCTCTGAATATCAACCACAAATCTCAGGAGACAGGCTCTTGACTGACTGGAACCCCAAGAAAAAAAGAAAACCAGACAGACCAAGAGTAGTTGGAGGAGATCAGAAACAGATGAGACAAAGAAGCAGGGAAACACCTGGTCAGAAATGAAGAAAGCTGCAAACAATACAGTGCGTTGAGGAAGTGTGGTTTCGGCCCTATGCTCTACCTTGAGCGAAGAGTATTAAGTAAGTAAGTAAGTAACCAGCCACGAGACGGTCTGTGCATACAAGAATAAAGCAAACTCCTCATGAATTGTCAGATCCATTACGCGACTTTTTGACTAATAACCCCAAAAACAAGCTAATAGTAAACATGTCCGCCGCAAATGTGAAGCTGTCAGATATTCCGTCGTATCCATGTAAACTATTTTTGTCGATTGCAGAGCGGTTTCGGAAACGGCAGAAAGTTATTCCGCTTTATCCATTTTAAAGTCTCTCAGGGAATCTGGTGTCCGAATTGCATGTGCCCCGTGCAAATGTCTGGTTCGTCCGCATCTAGAGTATGGCAGCTCCGCAAGGGATAGCTATTAGATATACACAACGAAACATCAAATAAATCGAGAACGGACAACGACGAGCAGCCACATTTGTAAAGAACAACAACAACAACAACAACAAAGGCTAGATGCGACAATGCTATTACATATTGATGGACCGGGTACAAAGAAAAATTGCACAACAAGATGTGATCGTGAGATTTTATAAAATAAATTCATGGATCGTAATGGGTGTGTAAAATTTGACACGTGACACGTCGCTGACAACGGTGCGCAGGTTGGGTCCAACATATGGCCTCATGGTGCGAATTCTTGCAGTGTGCAGACGATTTCGGAGATTTTCACTGTCACCTGTTGTCTGAAGTCTTGCAAACTGGCGTTGGTTGCTGTCGCAAACCGACCACGCAGATGACGCAGCCGGATTGTTCGGTCATCTCAACGTGATGTCACACGAGGTTCCCCTGACTTTTGGAGATTGGCCACTGACCCCTTTTGTTGGACATGTGTCCTCAGATTGTGAATTGTGTGATTATTGCATCCACAGACACGTGCAAACCTCTGCTACCGACAGTCCCGTTTCCAGAGTGCCCAGTGGACACACTCGATCGCCGTTACACAGTCTAGGCATGAGAAACAGAGGCGTTTAAAGTAAATATTTATGTTTTTCTGATTGCTGTGAAGTTAGACTTGGCAACTTATCAAATTCACATTGAAAACGAGGCGAGCGCATTATCTGCATGTGTAAAATCTCTTTTGCATGTGCGACAACGTACGCATGCGCAGAAGCAGTTGAGTGATATATTATTTTGGGAAATGGGCTGTCAGTAACCAGCCAATAAAGAAAATAACCTAAAAAACCCATAAGTTACGTAACATTTTACATTTGTACATAACGTATTGTCAAGTTTCTTATTTTGTACAGTATATGTTTGTAAAATAAATGAATATATAACCAATACGAATCAGTAATGAACAGATAGCAGTGGGACATGGTGGTCGGGTGGTAGAACGCCGGTCACCAAGTCGGACTCAGACAAGAGGACCCGATTCAAATCCACATGTTATCGTTTCAAAACTTGAACTACTTCGCTCAACCCACATTGCCTGTGTCTTCCATAAGATATAATAAAAGCCGTTGGTCACGTGTGCCTGGTGTATACTGTATGCGGGTGACGTAAAAGAGGATGAATACCATCTATCTCAGGGGATGAACACCATCTATCTCAGGCCCGTCCTCGGGGCTTAGAAAAGGGGGGTCCGGGTAAGATGTTGTAGGAATTTTTAGCTGTTCTGTACAATCTTAAGGCGGTAAAGAGATAAAGCCAAAGGGGCATAGGCCAGACCAATATTTGGCCAACCCTCAAGGTGTGAATCGTTGATCAATAGTAAGACGGAGTTCGGGGGGTGATTATGTGATCAAGGACTGGTCGTATTACCACTATTTTTCGCATGCACGCACGCACGCACGCACGCACGCACGCACGAACGCACACACAGTTACCTCAACCTCACGCAACCTAACTGCCTATTCCTTGATTGTGTCATCAAACAATTTATGCCTTTAGCGTGTGTGTTGTATAGAAACTTTGAAAGGAAGGGCGCCGATGTGTAAGCGTCACATGAATTCTGCAAGGTGGCGCCACTAGAACTGAAGATACAACCAGTCAATAATGCTTTATAATGCCCATTAAATACAACGTCAGGATTTCAATATTATATACAGATACTACAACCAAATGAGACCAATAGTACTAAAGTTGACCCTTCATATAATGTTAAAATTAATTAATTACTGGTACACCCTGTAGTTATAGTGTCTCCGCTATGCGGAATTCATGTGACCCTTGCACACCGCTAGGTCTCGGTATCGAGCAAAAACATGTTTAGTTTTTGTAAACTTTATAGGCGCTGTAGAAGTTTATTATTATTGTTATTATTATTAGAAAAATGCCCATCCTCCGGACCTGGTAATTTGGTAGTTCGTAGGTGAATATCACGATAACAATATTAAAAAAATTTATCACACAAATATCCATCTACATGCCGTGGTACATGTTGCTGCCGGTCAATATATTTATCTTAATTGCGAAGTAGTATTGGGAGTATAATAACTTACTTTTGTGTCACGTCTAGCTACATTCTATTACTTTGTATCAAAATGTTAGACTGGATAAGGAGATAAATTGTTAAGAAGGGCCAAAATGGCATCCAGTGGACATTCACTAAAGTTGACCTAGACTTTGCAGATGACATCTGCCTACGATCGCATCCACACAAACAGTTGCAGGAGAAGACCAGCCGATTGCCGCACGAAACAGAGGATAAATATACAGAAGACAACATTCATGAATGTGAACAATACGGAACAATGTAAAGTACAGATCATATGAAAAGATGTAGAGGAGGACTACACATTTACGCACTGTGTAGTGACAGACAAAGAACGAATGTATGTAAATGTCAAAAGCAGGATGGGAAAAAACAGAAATGCTTTCATCACCTTAAAGGCAAAGCGGAATACACCATCCTTCTCAATAAGAAACAGAATCCGAATTTTCAACACCAATGAGAAAAAAGTGTCGCTGTCCGGCTCTGAGACATGGAGAGTAACCAAGACAAGAATCACGAAACTCGAAACATTCATAAACAAATGTCTCAGATACATTCTTAAAATTAAATGGCAAGACAAGATCACCAAATATATAAAATTAAATGGCAAGACAAGATCACCAAATATATAAAATTAAATGGCAAGACAAGATCACCAAATATATAAAATTAAATGGCAATACAAGATCACCAAATATATAAAATTAAATGGCAAGACAAGATCACCAAATATATAAAATTAAATGGCAAGACAAGATCACCAAATATATAAAATAAAATGGCAAGACAAGATCACCAAATATATAAAATTAAATGGCAAGACAAGATCACCAAATATTTAAAATTAAATGGCAAGACAAGATCACCAAATATATAAAATTAAATGGCAAGACAAGATCACCAAATATATAAAATAAAATGGCAAGACAAGATCACCAAATATATAAAATTAAATGGCAAGACAAGATCACCAAATATATAAAATTAAATGGCAAGACAAGATCACCAAATATATAAAATTAAATGGCAAGACAAGATCACCAAATATATAAAATTAAATGGCAAGACAAGATCACCAAATATATAAAATTAAATGGCAAGACAAGTTCACCAACATCGAACTGACGAAGAGGACAGACAAACACAGCATCAATCAAGAAATAAAAAAAATTGACCTGGATAAGACACACCCTCTGAAAATCAACCACAAATGGCAGGAGATAGGCTCCTGACTGACTGGAACCTCCAAGGAAAAATAAAACCAGACAGATCAAGAGTAGTTGGAGGAGATCAGTAAAAACTATAAAATTAACCATTTGTGATATCCACTATTGTGAGCCCTACCAAATATAACGACTAAAGTCATTTGTTTCGAAGGTAGGCATGTTTTTATTAAATAGACTGCGGATGTTTTATAGACTATTTACACGCTACATATTTGGACACAAACGAACCGGATTAGCGATAGGCTAAATCAGTTGAGGCTGGAGTATATAATACCTACAACAATGTCTCATTGGCTAAGGTTTTTAATTTTTATTGTTTACATACTATGCAAAATAAATGTAGCAAATACGTTGACAAATGGCATGCCTGAAAGGATGCAATTTCAGAAAATGAGCCTATTTTAAAAATCCTACACATAACAATGTTATTCACACAAATACAATTGCTACCAGAAATCCAACACATTATATAACACCATCATCCTACCGAATCTCATCGTGGCCTGACAAAGTTAGTGTTGGCTATCTACTGGGACAGAGCGCTGTAGAAATTTCGTTTAAATTACCAACATAAAATAAGCTAAATTCTTCATTTTGACGTTTAAACAGGTATTAAAATACTACTGTGTCCACAGTTTATTTGCAACAAAATTGATGATGATAGTAAATATTGCAAGTTAAGATTCATTATATTCAAATTTATTTTAATAGCAGTAACTATTTCCAGCTGCAGTCAATATCAGTTAAATAATTACATCGTTTAAATCACAAAAGTATCCAGTGCCACAAAAGGCCCGTCACATTGCCAAACACAAACACAACTGGGTTTCCTATTAATTTTTTTTTAAAGCTGTAACTTAGGTGTCTGGGAGCTGTTTCACAAACTGGTTTAATGATGATAAATAAGGCAATTTTAGATAAATTATATTGATATTTATTTTCATAGCAGTAACTATCAATCTCATTTAAATAATTATCTAATTTAAATAAAAACAGTTCAGTACCATAATTCAGGCATGACACCACACCGCCAAATTGTATTGCAAAAACACCACTGGGTTTACCATTATTTATTTTGTTAGAACGTGTCCTTTTGGTGCCTGGGAATTATTTCACATATTGGCTTAATTATAATAAATATGGAAGTTTACCAGTAATCACATCTAATTATATAATATAATCAACGCAGTAAATACATCCAGTCTCATTTAAATAATTATTTCATTAAATGCTTTTAATGCCCAGTGCCACAATGGTATTCAGTCTTGAAATCACATTGCTAAGCTAAATAAGGAATATTCAAAAGTGCACCAAGCTAGCTGCCTTGCCAACCAGAGCATTTGGTTACGCTTTTCAAAAATATAATAAGTGGCGGTGAAGGCGGACTACTTTTTGACGTTGTTGCCTTGAAGCCTCGCTTCGTTCAACAGTAAGGGGCAGGCCTGGGACGGTGTGAGGTTGTACATTCATAGTGTCTCTGTAACATCATCGACCCGTCGTTATCCCAGGAGCTCCTCGCTTTCTTTCAACATGTTTTCATGTTGTATGTTCTTGCGGCTGGTTCATATAGCTGCATCCTGAAGAAATGGCCAAACCATTTTGGTTTTGATTTTTCTGTAATCAATGAGCACATCATAAGAATAGGCTTCTGCAGTTTTCAAATGTCCCCAGGCAGCTCAACTCATCTATAAGATATAATTAAGGCCTACTTTCCGTAAAAAGCTCAAAACATATTATTCTCAATTGCATTTCCACCTTAATTCCTCAGCGGTCCCTTAATCTGATGATAACTTTGTGTGTCCTTGTTCATGATAATGTTAATGATTATGGTTTGTTGCGCCTCTGAGCTCAGCTAGGTTACTGAGGATATAGGCGCTGTAGAAGTTTAGTATTATTACTAGCAAAAATGTCGATCCTCCGGATTGGGTAACTTGATAGTTCGTAGGTGACTGTCACGATAAGAATATTAAAACAACGTTATCACAGAAATATCCATCGATTTGCCTTGGTACGTGGTGCTGCCAAGTGTTTCTTTCATTTTCTACCTCCATTGGCCATATATTTCTACCTCCGTCGACACCTAAAAAGGTTCGAGATATAAGTCAGAGAATTACAGACCAGTGAGTGTAACATCAGTGATTTATAAATTATTATAAAGGTTAATTAAAGACCGACCATATGGAGGACTTCCTTTTAAGACATAACTTATTAAATCCATCTCAACATGGATTCCTAAAAGCGAGGTCATGCTTAACAAATATGCTATGTTTTTTTGCAATAAATCACTAAGTGGATAGACGAGGGATCGCCAGTAGGTATTATCTACTTAGATTTTCAGAAAGCTTTGGACAAAGTGCCATATCAAAGATTACTACCTAAATTAAAAGCCCATGATATCGACTGGATAGAAAAACGGCTGACTGACAGACAGCGTGTTGTAGTATATGGGGAGATTTCAAAGTGAAAATCACAAGGATAAGTATTAGGACCTTTTTTTAATCTTAATATATATATCAATGACTTGGACGATAATATATAACAAACAACGCACTGAAATTTGCGGATGACACAAATGTGTTTAGAAAGGGTAAAAATGATGGTAATTAACAATATTTACAAAACGATCTAGACACATTAGTTAAATGGTCTGACAAATGGCAGACGTTATTCAATTTTGGAAAATGTAAATGCTTACGCACAGGTCACGGGAACTTGGATGTAAGCTATAAAAAAGGAGATACTGTTCTGGGTTCTACCGCAAAAGAAAATATCTTAGGTGTAACAACACGTGCTGATATGAAAGTTTCTCAGCAGTGTGGTGTTGCAGCTTCAAAGGGAAATCAAATTCTTGGGTTGATTAGGAGCAAAATGACATACAAGGAAAAAAGCTAATTATAACTCTGTATAAAGGAATAGTTAGGTCTTATTTAGAATATTGTATACACGCGTGGAGATCATATCGTAAGAAAGATATATATACGCTTGAACGAATACAGAGAAGAGCAACTAAAACGATTCCATAACTGAGAGATCTTAGCTTCGAAGAACGTCTAAAAGAATGTGGTTTAACAACCCTAGAAACAAGGAGTTTAAGAGGAGATCAAATTGAAATGTCTAAGATATTGAATGGGTACGAAAATATAATTAGAAATATTTTTGTCTCACTCAAGAAAGACAGTAGAACTAGAGGACATCAGATAACATTAGTAAAGGATCAGTGTAGCTTGGATATCAGGAAGTACTCGTTCTCGCAGAGGACAATAAATGAATGGAACAACATTATCTACAGATTGTGTAACTGCTAGCAGCGTCAATATGTTTAAAAACAAGTTTTACATAAATCTCAGGAGGGCGGGTTACGCATATATGAAAAATGTTGGACTCTCGATAAGCCTATGGCTTCTTTGTTCATTTGCCATCTGGGTCTTTGCCTTGGATGCAATTTTGTTATATCTTGTTAAACCACTGAACAAACCAAAAACCCAAAAAATTAGAAGAGGAGCTGGATAGGCCATACTCTCAGGAAGCTAACACAACACATCACAAGACAGGTGCTCACATGGAACCCTCAGTGCAAAAGGAAAACGCCAAGAAACACCTGACGCAAAGAAGTAGATGCAGAGATGTCAAAAGCAAGATATAACTGGAAATAACTGGAAGCACAAGCCGAAACCATGTCTGGTAGAATGGAGTCGTTGATTGCCTGGGAGAGAAAAGGGTGAAGTCCAGCAAGTCAAATCTTGAGAGTAATTAGCCCTGTAGCAAGCTGTAGAGACAGAGACCATCAGCTTTGTGAGTCCACAACATTTACCAGCTGTGTGGGTTCTTTTACTTCCCCTGGCATAGACACCAGGTAGAAGGGACCAACGGCTTTTAGAGTCTTTTCCAAAAGACAACCAAAGTAGGATAAAAAAATTGTGTTGAAACAGCACCAGGTGGACTCAACACCATGGTCTTCTCGACTGACAGTCATGTGCTCTAACTGCCGAGCTACTTTGCCCCATTCAGAGGCAATTAATGAGTGAACACACGCATACATACAAACACAACACATGCACACGCACGCATGCACGCACGCACGCAGTAACGGTGTAGGTAGGTTTGTGTGCGTATTCGTTTTGAAAGTCTCATGGACATAAAATACTAGATTAATTAACGTCAGATATTCTGTGCATTTGCGATTTGAAACATCGACGCAAACTACATTTCCCAAGCAGTATTCGTAGCAATACATATGATGCAGCAAATGGAACACAGTTTAATTCCTGTTTGTATTGGTGGAGAAGAACTACCAGGAAAAAATCGAAGCGTTTAAGAAAACTGGGATGGATTGACAAGATAAAGCACTAGACAGATAGTGGACTCAAAGTGGTTAGAGAGAGTGCGAGGAGACACCAACGGCCTAACTGAGGCTAGGGCCTCACAAGAAGATTGATGGATCCACCAGTGATGAGAATATAATCAAGTGAACTCATTCGAGATGGCTTAGCTGTCTGTTTCATTGTCGGAACCTTCCTGGAAGCTTTGTACTTCTCGAGGTTATACAGCCATATTCTGCCGTCAGCGTCTCCACAGGCCAGCAGACCTGAGCAGCAGACGTATCATACTTGACGGGGGACAGATTATTATAATGCATTTTACTGATGTTTCTTTGAGAAATCAAAAGTAAAAAATCATGTACAAAAGAAGGTAAATTATTTTGGATGGAAAGGAGACAATATCCCCACACAGTTGGCAAAGTTGAAGGATTTTACAATAACAGTACATAACTATACAGCTCTTATCTCTATCATGTACTGGGTAGTCCAAATCTAAGCACTTTACACTTCGCCCCTAGCAGGCATATTCATCTGAACATAAACGCAACTACTTTAAAGCATTCAGCCATACTGCAATTACTGCATGGAAGCTCTCTGTTCACATAATTCCACCACTGTCTATACTTTGGCAATGTGGAGAAAAAAGTATAAGTTTTCATTTGGCGCTAAAAGATTCAGAAAGCGATCCTATCCCTATCACTGAGCAACTATGCACAACATAATAGCTTACTTCGAATGGTGTCCCCATCTATTGGTCATTCTTTCTTATGCAATTTACGAAACGGGCTTTGTAATGTTAAATGTCTTGGTTGTGAGATCTTAAAATCCCTGCACAGTTGAAAAATACATTTTAGATGTAAAACACCTGAATTGTCGAAGCTTTCAAGGCGATAAATTTCCGAAGAAAAGTTCACACTTTCTAAGGAATCCTAGGCTACACATAACCCCCAACTTGAGGGCAAACCGCTGCGTGATATTACCCACCATTCCTTGCTCCTGGGATGATGAACTCGACGTCCGTGTGGCTCCAATCAAGAACAATCAGGTGTTGGACAGTGGTCACTGCACACTTGGTTGACCGACGGTT
Organism: Lamellibrachia columna; assembly: GCA_963662155.1. Classification (NCBI taxonomy): domain Eukaryota; kingdom Metazoa; phylum Annelida; class Polychaeta; order Sabellida; family Siboglinidae; genus Lamellibrachia; species Lamellibrachia columna. Next base: position 32,767,971 of record OY759269.1, read on the forward strand.
ACTGACCAACGGAGTAGACAATGTCCACAAGAATAGGCAACCCTGGTGTGCCGGCTTACTTGCTGCAAGGGAAGACATTGCAAGGTTTAATATATAGGCTGAAGTTAGACCTTATTAATTCCCACTCAGTTATATAACTTTTCTATACACAGAGAGTGTAAATTTTTTTAGGTGAGCTATATGCTTATGAACATCGACCTTGATGATTAGCATGCAATTATATTTGAACTGAAACATTTTAATTATCCAGATGACAATAAAATTGTATTAAAAAAACGGGGTTCATTAAAACACATTGTGATGGTGAAGATGTTAGAAAATATATAATTTATAATATAATATGATTTTCTGAAAGAAATTATCATACATTTTTATCTGTAAGTGCAGTATTCCAATGTAATTGCAAATATTTAGCAAGCAGACACAAAGCCACGGTTTCCATGGCGATGACCTACTGACCTACTAAGTCGTCACTGACCAAGGTCAGTCCGTCCACCATCTTGTCCTTGACGCCCGGAAGAACCAGCTCCAGGGAGGGCTCTCTGGAAATTGCCCAAAGACTATTACCCTCATGGCAGCTTTGACATGTCAGACCTGTTCACTTATACTAGTTTTATAATTCCGTCAACATTTGCTGATATTTTAATCAACAAAGACTAGATCTGGCAGAAAATGTAAAATGCAAATAGGGGCTATTTCAATGGAAATTATACACATAATGTAAATAACACATCAGCTTCTTAGACGTCTAGAGAGTACAAAGTACTGTATAAATATGGTTTGACAACATAAATAGTAACATCTCTTTTAAAACTCACATCAGCTTTAAGATGACAAAAAATTACATATAAACCAAAATATATGTTTTGTAGCAATGGTCACCAAAAAAAAAGAATTACATTTACCAAGCAACAGAAGTAATAATTTCATAGCAATGGTGACCGAACAAAAAAGTAACCTGTGTTTCTTGACGTTCCTTGATTGGTCGATTTTCCACGCGTAGCAGCCCTCCTCACATCCTGCCACCAGATGGCCAGTACTTTGACTGAACACCATGTTCAAGATGCCCTCTCCGGGGCTATTCAAAATGAGGAGCTGGCTGTGGCAAAAGAAAAGCATTTATTAAATTTCTTAGCACTGTAATTACAATTAGTCATATCATAATAATTAAGGTCATTTAACAGCAGGTCCACCTACCCATACATGAAACTTTGAATTATGGCGTAAATGTCATCATCTGTCATGCTGTAACTATTACATACAGTTCATAAAGGAGCCTACCTGAAATAACCCGTGGCGCCTCTGGTGCATAATATAAAACTAATATAAAGGTGAAATCAAGCGAGACTGTCGACGAAAATACGACACGTAATTTGCACGAATCTTTTGCCATGCGCTGAAACAATCGCGTATCTATGCCAATGCATGCTCGACTGTGTTCGAAGTTGTTCAAATGTCAAATCAGCCAAGTTTTGCATAATCAGTAAGTGTTTTTGATGGTACGAGGTATTCTTTGCTGAAACATTAATTCTTTAACTATCTGCGTTCTTGTTGTTGTTGTGGACACATAACTGGTCCAACCACCTAATTTAAAATACAAAATTACATGTTGTACTTCCGTCGACAATCGATCCCACGATGCATAATGTTTATACATGCCTGCCATCTAGCGATCAAAAATATGTTATTCTGACTATTACCCATCTTAATGCAAAACTGCCTACATGCGTTCGAAGTCAGCTCCCTTATGAACTGGGGCCAAAATATAAAGAACAGTTTTGGGAAAATACATTGTTGTACACCGTGAAGCCCACTTCACACCAATTTTGCTTAGTATCAAACCTGTTCTGTACTTGTGAACTGGGAGCAGAATGTAAAGAATGTTTTTGGGAAAATACATCGATGTATGGCACTAAACGAAACAGCTGCTGACCTTCTCCCCATACCAATTTTGTTTAGTATCAAACCCGTTTTTAGATGGTCCCCTAGCCGTGATTACGGCACGACGACCTACCTACATTCCACCTCATATTTATGTCCTTGCGGCGTGCCTATGTCCCACAATGTGACAGCCGTATCAGATGCAAACATGTGAAGACAAAAATTAAGTAAACCTTTCATTAAAGTATTAAAAAAAATCACCACAATTAGATTACTGTGAAAAACAAGTCAAGCTAATTTCAGTTTAAAGTAGAATGCATGCTACAAATTAGTAATATATTAATAATTATTAATAATATGCGGTTTGCTGGGCACAATAAAATGCAGTTTGCTGGGCATAACATACGGCAAGTGTCAAAACTAATACTCTGGGAGCCGATGCACAGACTCGCTTGAAGGGGTCGGCCCGCTCTTAGTTACGTCGAGTTCCACAAATCGGAGGCAGGTGTGACAGATACAGAGGAGTTAAATGCATGTATGAAGGAGAGAGCTGAATGGCGAGCCATCAAACCCTGAAGTCTTTCGACAAGATGATTATTAATTAAAGTCCTACCAGGAAGTCATCATCATTAGTACCGATGAAGCCACCTTGACAAGGTGGCGAAAACGTTATAGGTAAACACAAACCTTTGGATATGTTGAAAGAAGTGGGTGATCATGAAAACAAACTATCCTAAGAAAAGTTCAATAATTAAGTGTATAAATGAGTGTTTAAATGTTGCCCACTTGTCAGGATGTTGTGGGTCTGGCTCGAAGGCACCGTGCCACACTTTGGTAATGTCGTCTGCAGGATCATTATCTTTCATCTTTTGTTTCTTTGTTTCTTTGTCACCAAAGTGACACCGCAGAAAATGTGCTGGCTCATAATCACTGATCGACGACTGTAACATGCAAGATTAGAGCCTTTGTGGAATTTCTTGTCAAGTAAACAATGTTTAAATGATAATTTGTTATATAGTTTTCATGTGCCCATATTTCAGTCCACAGACACTAAAGATTCCCCACAAACATGGAATACCGAATTCGACCTATTAATTGTACATGCCCTAATTAGCCCATACCCCCTTTTTTGATCAGCAGGATCCATAATTATTGTAATTTTACTAGTTTGGAACTGAAAAATGTCGCCATCTGGTGTTAAACAGTTGGCACCACTTTTCAGTTGTTCTACACTAATCACCAAATGATACCACTAGAGCTAAACTTACTGCCCAGAAATTTTTTTTTTTGTGTATGCTGATAAGAACAGATTCCTTGACATTTTTCCATGGCCCAGTTTTTTTTCTCAAGCGTACTGTAGGCTTATTATGTAGAATATGGTAATTCAGATTTATGATATTATGGTGCCCCTCCAACAATCGTTGAAGTAGCACCAACTGCAGAGAAAAGGCAAGTTTTTAGATCGGTGTGTTTTAAAAGCACCATCCGATGTTACTGTTAAATGTTGTGACAGTTGTTGTGAGTTCCAAATTTTTAGCTGCAATGCTGAACATTTATCATTTGAACATGAAAAGACGTAGATCTGCAGCTGACAGCTTACTTTAAAAAGTCAGTAATACTGATATTATTTTACCACATACTGATTCACTAAGCAGTAATGTATGGACAGCTTTAGGTGAAAAGAAGGAAACATTATTTATGGCTGCTAAACTACACAAAAGAAGTAAACAATAATTGAATTACAACAAAAACTCAAAAGAAAAAATGAAGCAAAATTTCTCTGACACTTACCAGATTTGATGAATGTTTCCTGAGTGTTGTAAACACGGTTGGTTCTTCTTCTTCCTCAGACTCTAAAGGTGGCGATAGTCTTAGTTTCTTGGCGGGTGTACTATACACACCTCTCTGGACGTCATTCACAAGTTGCTCGCAAATCAATTTAACCTGTGGAAAAAATAATATTATACAAAAACGGCTTTACACTTCACCCCCTGGCAGAACTGTTCCTTCCAACACCATCTCGAGTTCCCTTGGAAGCATTCAGCCATGCTGCATTTACTGTGCAAAGGCTACTCATTTGTTTTTATCCACCACTGTCCGTAGCCAGGTATTTATTTACACCTATACAGCAGAGTGAACTGAGGCAACGTGGAAATTGCCCAAGCTTTGAAATGGCAGCAAGAGGACTCTAACTCGGATCCTCTCAATTCAGAGTCTGATGTTCTAATCACACAGCCCCCGCACAACACATTGCAGATCGATTTGCACATATTTAAGACACACTTTGGCAGTAGAAGTAAATTGTGATACCGTGTACAATTGATGAGAGATTTCATATTATATATACAAATTTGCAAATAATGTTAAATAAGAATAATTGCTAATAAGAAATAGCATTTATATAAGACGTACATATATCGGAATTCCCCAATTTATATCAACTCACTCAACTGATCAATCAATATTTTATGACACTACATGTCATATAATAATGCATTAAATTAACAAATAATCATCATAATGCAAAAACAATTTCATTATTATTTGGTCTGAAAGTGTAGAGTATTTTTCTTCTTCATCTTTCACACAAATAATTGCTTATACATAGTTTATATATTTGGTCAACTCTAGTACAGGCAGTTTAACTTTAAAAACGTTATAACAAATAAAATGGTCTGACATTTCATCAGAATCGTACAATCGGCACCTACTCGAGAGTGGTGATCGATGTGAGTTTCTCGGCCCCAGTGCGAGTCAACAGGAACTCCTCTGTCAGGGAGGCAGTTGCCATGGTGGAAAAAGCAAGATTGCCCCCACTGCTAGACACTTGTACTCTCTGCAAAATACAGGTGTATTTATTTAGGGCGATCAGCACATAATGAATGGTAAAATGAATGGTAAAAGGTTCATTTTTATACAGTATTTATCTTGTCCTTGTAACACATCTAACTGTTTCTCCCCCCCCCCCCAGTGCAGATGTGTGCATTATAACATCAACCATTCTTGGTCGCTTTCAATCACGTTGAAATCAATGCACGAAAGCTATTCACATGCACAATTCCATGTACGAACTGGGGCAACATGGAGTGAATGCAATACTCATTGCCAATGTGCCAAACACGAGGACTTGAAACCCCTGCCATATTGCATTCCCAAACATTCTGTCAATTGTATAAAGTTAAATGTTTATGTTTAATGTCAAATAAAACATTCCAGTGATGGAAGAAAACAAAAACACCAGTATCGATGCCAGTATCACCCCGGACGTTACGGAACAAGAGTGGAGTATCAATGACAAGACTCAAGCTGTCTAGCATAACCTCCTCGTGGTACACCCTGGAATCCAGGGAAATGTTATAATTATTATGTACTTAAATATTATAGCACACATGGAGTGTGATGTGGACATGGTTCTGTGTGATGGTTTAGTGTTGTAGTTTACTCAGTATAGCATATGACATTTAACTCCAAACAGTGGTTTGTTTCAAAGTTGTCCTTCTCTAGAGTTAGTGAGCCCACAAGTTTCTTCTATGTCCCTGCATGGGATCTTTTACTTCCCTTGGCATAGACACCAGGTAGAAGGGACCAATGGCTTTTAGTGTTTCCGAAAGGTACAGACAAAGTGGGATGAACGAAATTGCTAAAGCTTCGAAACGGCAAAGGTGGAATCGAAACACTGTCCTCTCGATCAATTGTCGAGTGCTCTAACCATTAGTCTACCGCTCCCCAGTAGTTTTTAGTGCATGCGCTTCTCGTTCTCGCTTTCAGCTACCTGCTAGCTCCCTCACAGGGACGAAGAGACATGGGTGCGCAAGCCGCCCCTGCTGGTACATAGCCTCTTCATATACACACTTTAGCATAACCACCTCATGGTACACCTTGGTAAATGGGTACCCCATGGCCCTAGGCTAACATGCTAGGATCTTGGGGAATGAAACCTTAGCAAAAACAATCTACAGAGAATAATTTTATACAGTGTTTGCCTCATTTAGGTCTACACAACTAAATTACCGTACTAAAATTGTTGCAAAAAGTCAGCCTTGCCCTAGCCTTGGACTCCAGTACAGTAGTTTTGCTGGACCATATTATAATACCCTTGTGCAGTGCCAACAGCAGTAACTGCAGAATTTATGAAAATGTATTCTTTATCAACATCTGGTGGTTCTAGTGCAGCATAGTTCCGAGTTAAAGCAGTTTGAAATATGCAGTAATTGTATTATGCTGGCAGAGCAAAACAAGCCAATTATCTTATTTGACTTTTTTATTATAAATACTGCCTGGCTTTTGCATGCCTTTAAATTATTTTCTGTTGACTTTAAGGGCAGAATATTCAATATACTGTATATATTTATGTCCATAAATAAACTTTTTAAGCCATAAATTATTAATGGCATTAAAAGATAAACCTTTCTTTTGGCTTTACTACGGTAGACTTTGCAACTTTTATGCTGTATTTATATTTTCTTTCCGCGGAAAGGTAAACATCAGGCACATGCATAGGCCATGGGCATGGAAGTGGTTGGTGATGCCGTTCTGTGTGTGTTCAATCAAACGTGACAAAACTGTGAGGAACGGAGTCACTGTTATGGGTAAATGCCACATAATTACAGGATGATCATATTGATTACAGAGTAATCCATCAATTTGTGAGGGGGGGGGTGCTTAGGTGACATGACAGCGTCGAACACACACACCTACACACATACACAAATAAAAATCGCCTTCCCGCCGTCCGCGTTCACCTATTTAGAAGAGCGCATGCGCAAAATAAACTCGATGGCCTCCTTTAGTTTGACACCATTTTCAGCAAGATTAAAGTACCGACATTTGACATTTCGAAGCCTAATGTAAAACACGATTGTCTCCACGTAATATGGCTATGCGAAATATGCGATGTTCATCTGGACTAACAACAACATTAAAAGCAGTAAAATATGGATGTGATGGAGAAGCCTCTGTTATCCAGGCTCCGTGCTGTGGCGCCACCGTTTGTCGCGCATATCATCGCCTGGGTGTGACGGAAATTATGCATGCACCCCGATTCTGTCAGACTGAAAAGTTAAATCAGGCAAACAATTGTAGCGCGGGCACTGGCCACTCTAACATATGAATAGTGTGATCTATATAGTATGCACAACAACCACCCTATTCGGCTAGGTTTCTGCATTTTTTAAATATCCCCAGGCAGCTCAAATCATCTATTAGCCATAATTAATCCATTATACCTTCCGTAAAAAGCTGAATACATATTTATAGAGATTCCTATGACATACATTTTGTGTAGGATATCATGTGATTTGCATGATTGTCACTGGGGTGTTTTAGTACGAACGTTGCATAAATATTCACAAGTTAACTTGTAATTTGTATAGGCGACCAAGCCTTTCCGTGGTCTACGGGCTCTTGTATGCACCAACATGATTGGATGATCAGTTGTGAGACGACGTCTGTTATTGCTGATAGTGGAAGTATAAAATAGTTACGGGTGTCGAAGCAGCAGAAGAAATTCAGCCATGTGACTGTCAGATTGCAAATAACATCTAAAAACGTGCATGGTTCCTCTCGGATTACCCTACTCGCTCAACGGATTCGCGGACGTTGGAGGATGCGACGCACCGGCGGCAAAGAGTTTCTGAGCCATATACAATGACCTCCGCCACCGTCCAACCTCGCTAACCGCTACCATCTTGCCGTTGACAGTCACACCGTCAGCTGCCACTACCGACAGCATGATTTTGCTTCCGCCGCCTCCATCCGGCATTGTATACACGCCATCTTCTTCTCCGTTGTTGAGGCCGTATTGAAATACGTTCGTGGACACAACGCAATAAGGTACGCATGAATGCACTCGCCGAGTCCTCCGTACGCAATACAGCACTCGCCGAGCACGCCGTACGCAAGAGAGCATTCGCCGAGCACGCAGTAAATCAAGACAGCACTCGCGGAGCACGCCGTAACGCAAGACTGCACTCGCCGAGCACGCCGTAACGCAAGACTGCAGTCGCCGAGCACGTAAATCATTCTTGATGTGGGAATGTTAGTCATTCTTGATGTGGGATTGTAACAATACTAGTTTTTCTATTATGTGTTATTAAACGGGAAATCTTTTACCCTTTACCCTTGTTATTAAATTACCGTAGTTGAACAATTACCCACGCTGAACCTAACGAGTACATGTCCATTGATTCGCCGAATTATTCCCAGCAAAACTTAAATCTGTGACACTGGAAGTGCAGTGAATGGGTACTGGGGGTGTAGTGACTATGTATTCTAGCTGTGTAATGCAGGTGTAGTGACTGTGTTTTAACCCTGTTCTGCGGGTAAAGTGACTATGCATTGTAGCTGTGTACTGGGGTAAAGTGACTATGTATTCTAGCAGTGTACTGGTAGTGCAATGAACGTGTACTGGGGTGTAGTGACTATGTATTGTAGCTGTTTACTGGGGGCGTAGTTAATATGCATTCTAATTACTGGGAATTCAGTGACAATGTATTCTAGCTGTGTACTGGGGGTGTAGTGACTATGTATTCTAGATGTGTACTGGGAATGCAGTGACTATGTATTCTAGCTGTGTACTGGTGGTGTAGTGACTATATTCTAGATGTGTACTGGGGGTGCAGTGACTATGTATTTTAGCTGTGTAGTGGGGATGCAGTGACTGTCTATTCTACCTGTGTACTGGGAATGCTGTAACTATGCATTCTGATTGTGTTCTGGGGTTGTAGTGACTATGTATTCTAGCTGTGTAATGGGGATAAAGTGACTATTTTGTATTCCAGCTGTGTACTGAGGGTGTAGTGACTATGTATTCTAAATGTGTACTGGGGCTGCAATGAATATGTATTATAATGGTGTAATGGGGGTTTAGTGACTATGTATTCTAGCAGTGTACTGGGGTGCAGTGACTATGTATCCTAGCTGTGTAATGGAGGTGTAGCGACTAGCTGTATACAGCAGGTGTAGCGACTATGTATTCTAGCTATATACTATAGCAGTGTCCTGAAAGTGCAGTGTATGTGTATTCTAGTAGTGTACTGGGAGAGTGATGAACGGCGCTGCTTCTCGTATAATTGCTTTAAGTATAATTTTAAATATAAATATAAAGTATAATTAATGACACCGATGAACGATGCTTCGAATTCTTAATAAGTTACATTCCACACTTGCCTAATTCAAATATAAACACATGTTCTTACATTCACGTGTTCGCTCCTTCTTAGTCACTTGCTACAATACACTACAACGACAACGCAACAGGAAGCTACTAAAAATACACAGTAAGACTGGACCTTTCAAACAGATCGAGTTAAATACCCTACCAGTCAGTATCACATCTAGGTCATAGCAGGGTACAGTTAGGGTATGGTGAGAATTACACTTACAGTTAAGGGTATAGTGAGAATTACAGGTAAGAGTACAGTTAGGTGTAGAAAATATAGCTAAGGGTACGGATAAAGGCATGGTGAGATTTACAGTTAAGGGTACAGTTAAGGGCATTGTGAGAATTGCGGGTAAGTGTACAGTTAGGGGTATGATGAGAATTACAGTTAACGGTACATTTAGAGGTATGGTGACAATTAGTTAAGGGTACACTTAAGGGTATTGTGATAATTACAGTTAAGGGTATGGTGAGAAATACAGTTATGGGTACAGATAAGGGTATGGTGAGCATTACAGTTAAGGGTATGTTGAGAATTACAGGTAAATGTACAGCTAGATATATTATGAGAATTACATTAAGGGTACAGTAAAGGATGTGGTGAGAATTGCAGGAAAGGGTACAGTTAGGTGTATGTTGAGAATTACATTTAAGGGTACGGTTAGGGGTGTGATGAGAATTACAGTTAAAGTACAATTAAGGGTATGGTGAGAATTAAATTTAGTTGTGCAGTTGGGGGTATGATAAAAATTACAATGGAGGATACAGTAAGGGAATGGGCAGAATTATATTTAAGGGGTATGTTGGGAAATACTGTTACGGGTATGGTGAAAATTGCATTTATTAGAGGGTATAATTATGGATTTGGTTAGAATTACAGTTAGGTGTACAGTTAAGGACATGGTGATAATTACAGTTAAGGCACAGTTAGGGGTATGGTGAGAATTACAGTTAGGGGTATGGTGATAATTACATTTAAGGGTACAGTAAGGGGTATGGTATTTAAGGTTATGGTGAGAAATACACTTATGAGTACTGTTGTTGTAAGTATGGTTATAATAACAGTTAGGCGTACATTTAGGGTTATGGTGAGAATTACAGCTAAGGGTACACCTATGGGTATTGGAGTTTCGACAGGTACCTTGATTGATATTGCAGTACTTCTATAGATGCGCTAAAACAGCGATCCGTACCTGGTTTCTCCCCAATGTCTATTTATAGTAACTTCGGAAATGGCCCCTCTTTAGTTGGTACCAGAATCACACACCTATTACTCACTTGATTTCGTATATAACCATGCACATATTATACAAACTCTTACACATTCCCTCACCTGGTTATACCCATGCACATATTATACAAACTCTTACACATTCCCTCACCTGGTTATACAGTCTATGTCAGCACGTGACTATATATCAGCATTACTTTTTAACGTTATTCAGAGTAGACGATGACACGATTTGTAAAGAAGTGTTTAACTGGAGACATTTTAATTACTAATACACACTGAATTAACTTAAAGTCAGTGCATTATTATTGAACAATAACAATATCTCAAATAAAAAGCAAACATAATATTAAATGTATTACCTCAAAAGCAAATGAACTCATTGAATTAATCAAATGACGTTTAGAAAGTAGACAGGAATTTAATATATATAGGAACTCACACAACATAAGAAAGCAAAGAATCCACTTGACATAAGCAAGAGAGGAATCCACTCAACATATGTCATTGAGGAACCCACTCGATATAAGCACGGGAAGAATTCACTCGACATCAACAGGCGTGGATCCCAATTGACAAAAGCAAGCGAGAAACGTTCTTGTCATCAGGAAGCGAAGAACCCATCGGATATAAACAAGCGAGGAAGACACTCGATAAAAGCAAGTGAGGAAACCACTTGACATATGGAAGCGAGGAACCCACTCGGCATGAGCAAGCGACGAACCCTCCAGACATGACCAAGCGAGGAACCCATTCGACATGAGCAAGCGAGGAACACTCGATACATGACAAAGTGGGGAACCCACTTGACAGGAGCAAGCGAGGAACTAAACTCACTCGATATAAGCAAGCGAGGAACCCATTCAATATCAGCAAGCGATGAACCTACTTGATATGAGTAAGCGAGAAACCCACTCGATATGAGCAAGAGTCGAACTCATTTGCGATATGCATGCATCAAAGAACCCACTCGACATAAGCAAGCAAGGAACTCATCCGAGATAAACATGCGAGGAACCCACTCGACCAAATAGAAGCGAGGAACCCACTCGACATATGCAACCTTGGGTATTAATGCGCGTAACACATTTTCACAAATGGCATCTTCGAGTAAGTGGAAACTTCCAATGAGTCAGAATCCTCCAACTTACCGCCAACGAATTGGCTCCAGCCCTCAGTCTAATCTTTAAAAAAATCACTCATCACAGGGAAACTCCCACTCACTTGGTTAGGTGCAAACATCACTCCCATCTTCAAGAAGGGAGGCCGGTCCCTTGTATAAAATTATCGTCCCATTTCCTAACATCAATATGTTGCAAAATCCTCGAACACATTGTATATTTTAACATCATGAACCACCGTTGACTGATACACAATCTTAATATATATATATATATATATATACATATATATATATATATATATATATATATATATATATATATATATATATATATATATATATATATATATATGTATATATATATATATATATATATATATATATATATATATATATATATATATATATATATATATATATATATATATATATATATATATATATATATATATACAATGCGTTCGAGGATCCTTTCTAGTGGACGCGTCCTTGATTATAGCTATTATGCTGATAACACCAACAATGATTGCATTCAACTGGTCTGCCTAACGTACTGTTAAAACTGGTCATTGGTGTCCAAATATGTAGTGTGTGAATAGTTTATGTAACATCCGCAGTAGATTTAATAAATAATGTCTATTTTGTTCAAATCATCGATATAATTGTCTTTAGTCGTTAGATCTGGTAAGGATCAGAATAGTAGATATATAAAATGGTAAACACTGTGTGGGTCAATGCTAATCATGGGCGTGACTTCAATCCTCTCGCCGATCACATGAAAAAGTTACGAATTTTCACCAAGGAACAAAATCGTGATTTTTCAGCATTTTGATTTTCACTTCAGTAAATGCTTGAACAAGCATTAACTAATCTAATAGTTTGTCTGATGATTTCACAGAAACTACATATAAAAGTTGCAAAAATCAGCTAGCATGTTGTAGTGAATACTAGGTAGGTTTGTTTTTCCGCAAACTTAATTTGAAATGAGACTAGTAAAATAATCGGATTGAGTAAGCACCTTTAAGTGCCTTTCACCCTGCTGCTGATAACTCCAGCAATGATAACGTTCAAATGCTCTGCCTAACATACTGTTAAGTGTCTTTCACCCTGCTGCTGAAAAGCCGTTCCTCTTTTCTGTGCTGACCTTGTCCTACTACGATAGAGCAGGGTAGGTGGACCATTCAGTTTTTAATTAACCTTCTACGCAATAAGAGAAAAGTAACTTTAACCAACATTTCTAGCAACACGAGTGGAATAAGCTAACTGGAAGACAGAGGTATTTTCGATGCAGCAGCAGGTTGGATAACTAGTTTAATATGTAAATACTATCACCCCCATTTAAAAACAACTTGTGCTGGATCACGCAGTACGCATGCGCTGCAGTGCAGGATGAAAGATGGACTCGGCGCCCACAACGCCATTCGCCTCTTCAGTTTACTTACATGTTTCTGTTGGTTGTCGTCGTGTCGGGTGCACAGGAAAAGGTTATGTCGCATTTATATAAATTAGGGTAGAAGTACATACAATTGATCATATTTAATACAGGAAAGTCTAGTTTTCCACTGATGCTCGTCACGATATTATATTAGTAGGGTAGGGAAAATGGCTATATCTATTTTAAACTTTTTGTTTTGAAGTATTTACGCCTTCAAGAAATTGTTGTGTGGTTATGTAATACTAAAACGTCAGTGACTATTCACAAAAACAAAATTATGTAATCGTTAATTAATTATATTGTTCCGATGGGGCGTTTTGCCCCAGACCAGGGGCATGAAGCCCCTCGGGACTTCTTGCCTCATAATAATAAGTCTTTCTCAATTGTATGAAATACGAATAATGAAATGAAGCACATTATTGCTAAATGTGAAACCATGGATTATGTTTTATTTGATCCAAACATACATCATTTAGTCACTCTCGGACTCGCTATTAAGGCAGACAAAACAAAGCACTGACGCCGTGCAGACATTGTACAACTGACACAGTTACCGCACCCCGAGGTCTACCGTTCATGAAGTGAACAATGAAGTCATTGGCGTATCGAAAGCCCTTTTTTAAAAGACGTGTAACACGCCCTTCACGCAAACGCACACGCACAGACACACGCACACGCACCCACACACCACATCACCCAACACCACACCACACCGCACCGCACCACACACACCACACCACACCGCAGCGCACCACACACACACCACACACACCCCACACCACCACACACCACATCACCCTACACCACACCACACCGCACCGCACCGCACCACACACACCACACACCACCACACACCACATCACCCAACACCTCACCACACCACACCGCACCACACACACAACACATACCACACACCACCACCACACACCACATCACCCTACACCACACAACACCACACCGCACCGCACCACACACCACACCACACAACACACACCACACCACACCACATGGCACCGCACCACACACACCGCACCAAACACACCACACACCACACCACACCACACCGCACCACACACCATACATTTCATAAAACTGACACCAGTCTATACGATTGTCGATATTTACACAACAATCGCAAAGGCGTCTTTCAAATGACGTGACGATGCGTGTCGTGTCGTTCATGGCCGAATGGATCTGGCGTTGCCATCGCGTAGTTGAAATGCACATGTGCCTTTCATATATCACAATAGCAGCTCCATCATTGTAGCGGATTCCCACGATCATAACTGCATAACTAGCAAATTAACTAACTGGTTTCAGACCTGTAACATGTACACATTTTTGAACTAAGTGTGTTCAGGGTGTCCACATAAAAATACGTTGGTCATACAAACAATCTTAATCTCACGAAATTTTCTTCAAATGACCCGAAAACGTAATTCGGACTGAATAGGGATTAAGCTAAGGCGAGGACCTGAGACACGTTATATTCGAGGAACGGCGCTCCATGCTGAATCACTGTCGTTGACGATCGAACAGGTGCGCTGTGAGTCACGCTCGTTGACATTGGCTAGACTCGTACAAACGTTACTGTTAGACATACATTTTCAACGGAGAAAGATTGTGCACTCTGTAACCGTGACTTCGGAAATGACAAAGACGAATGTAGTGTTTTTCGTACTTGCCCCGAATCAAAGACATATCCACTCTAATTACCCAAGCAGATATTCGCACGCTCCCGGCGTGGGACTCATAGTCATTCTTGCTACGGTCGGCCTCTTTGATAAAGGCCAAATCCCCAGTATAGGCCTGTATGGCGCTGTGATATCCTCGGGGGGATGGGCACATATATTATATAACTATGCTAAACACGCATGCACGCACATACACAAGAGCGCCCTTTCCAGTGGACGCGTCCGTGATTATAGCAATTATACTGATAACTCCAGCAATGATAGCGTTCAAATGCTCTGCCTAACGTACTGTTAAGGGTCTTTCAACCTGCTGCTGAAAAGCCGTTCCATGTTTCTGCGCTGACTGACTGCAAAACAAGATAACATTGTCGATACAGCGGCAAGTTGTACAAATAGTTTAACACGTTAAAACTCTCACTCCCATATCCAAGCAACTTGCGCGGGATCACGCATTACGCATGCTCTGCGGTGGAGGATGAAAGAAGGACTCGGCGCCCACAACGCCACTCGTCTCATCAGAATCGGAAGCAAGATTAAGTTTATTTTTGTTCTTCTGTTGGTTTTCGTCGTGTCGGGTGCCCAGGCTAGAATACATAATCACTGTACCCACACTGCACAGCTAGAATACATAGTCAATGTACCCATAGTACACCGCTAGAATACATAGTCATTGTACCCACAGTACACAGCTACAGTATATAGTCAATGTACCCACAGTACACAGCTAGAATACATTGTCACTGTACCCACATTACATAGCTACAGTTTGTAGTCACTGTACCACAGTACATAGATAGAATACATAGTCACTGTACCCAGAGTGCACAACTAAAATGCATAGTCATTGTACTGTACCAACAGTACACAACTAGAATTCATAGTCACATAACACATTTAGTATACATAGTCACTTTACCCACAGTACACCACTAGAATACATAGTCACTGTACTGTACTCACAGTACACAACTATAATACATATTCACTCTTCCCACAGTAAACAACTAGACTACATAGCCACTGTATCCATAGTACACTGCTAGAATACATAATCACTTTACCCACAGTACACAACTAGAATACATAGTCATTGTACTCTACTCACAGTACACAACTAGAATACATAGTCACTCTACCCACAGTAAACATCTAGGATACTTAGTCAATGTACCCAGAGTACAAAACTGGAATACATAGTTACTGTACCCACAGAACACAGCTAGAATGCATAGTCACTGGATTCCTCGCTTTCTCGTGTTTTGTGGATTCCTCGCTTTCTCGTGTTTTGTGGGTTCCTCGCTTTCACGAGTTTCGTGGGTCTCTCGCTTTCTCGTGTTTCGTGCGTTCCTCGCTTTGTCATGTCTCGTGCGTTCCTCGCTTCCTCTTGTTTCGTGTGGTCCTCATTTGGTCATGTTTCGTGGGTTCCTCGCTTGCTGGTGTCTGGTGGGTTTCTCGCTTGCTGATGTCTTGTGGGTTTTTCGCTTCCTGATGTCTTGTGGGTTTTTCGCTTCCTGTGTCGCAGGAGTTTTTATATGTATTCTTTTCCGGTCTACTTTCTAAACCTATTTTGATTAATCCAATGAGTTCATTTGCTTTTAAAGTAATCCATTTAATATTATTGCTTTAATTATTTAATATATTGTTATGATTCAATAATTTTGTCTAAATCAAAAGTAATCCAATGTATATGAATAATACAAATGTATGGATTATGTTTTTTTTTACAAAACGTGGGATGATATACTCTGAATAGCGTTAAAAATGTTGATATATAACTACAAGCCGAAATAGACAGCATAACACGAAGAGGGAATGTGTAAACTTTAGTATTATAGGTGCATGGGCAGTGGATATACGAAATCAAATGGCACATTCATGGTATTAGTACATTGGAAGGAACTAGGAGCACCCCTCCGTAGTCCGGGACAACACGTCAATCCAGGTCTTCACAAGAACAATACAGCCAGGAAGCGAGACTCCGAAGTTGCTGTTTTTTTAATCATAGTATTTGTGTCTCTTATTTGTTTCTCTTACATCCCATAGGAAGTCACTAGAGAAATATATCACAATCGCAAAAAACGGAGAGGGTATATCGTAGGCGTTGAGTCAGTTTGTATGTCATGTAAGGGAAATCATCAAACATCTGTTACATTGATTGATGTAAAGATGGTAGAATAGTTTTTTTAATAGATCCGGCTATTTCATAAACATGACCATCCCAGTTGATTTCTTCAGTTGTGCTCTATCAACGTGGCAGTATCACCAAGCCAATGGTTTTTTTGATCATGCATCATGTTAAAAGTATTTTTTGGAAATAAGTCTACTACATTATTTGAATATGAGTATTTCGTATAACATGGCCAATTAGAAACACAAATATTCCAATTTCGGTATTGCGAAAACAACTGTATTTCATGCTTGCCGTCGTCTAGAGCAACTGCTGATATTTCAGAAGTTCCTTTCCGTTGAGAGTTAGTCGCGTACGCGCGCGTGCACACACACACGCACGCACGCACGCACGCACGCACACACACACACAGAGCTTGGTGTAACGCCATGTATTTTGTTTATAATTGTTAACGCCTTGAAGATCAGTCCAGTGAACGCCGTCGAAGTTGTACGACACCCCTCTATCTGTGTCCGAGTAGAACTTTTACTTGTACGTGGAACCCACAGCAATATACACACGCAGCAGAGGTTATGTCCTTTAGATGAAAAACCAGTGTCAAACTAAGCATTACTGAGCTTTGGCTTATTACTTGGGTTGTGGCGAAACAAACACTATAATACAAGACTCTAGACACAGACTCCATTGTTATGTTTAAAAGCTATAGTATAAACGTCTTGAATCTGCGGTTTCTAATGGAGAATTGACAATTTTGGGCTTACAGGACTCCAGACACAGACGCCATTGTTGTGTTTGTGTGGTTAATAATGATCAAGACGCCGTGAAGCTGCGGCGGTTGAACAACCTGTCGCTCTGAGTGCATTGTTGGCGGCGAAGATAGAATGTTGGGGTAAAATAGTTCGTGCTGTTCGATCCAATTATTACACCACAGTGCACAGCTACAAAGTGTTCTTTGTTTGTTTATCATAGCTGCATCGCGTTTTTGCACTCCTTATGTTTAATTGCATGCGGCAGTAAAAACGAATGTACCTTAATGATCTAAAAAAATTAAAGTTGCTTGTAAGCCCCTTTTGAAATTCGTGAGCAACTTTTCATATAAAATTACTAAGCGGAAATCGGCCATCGTGATACTAGTGCGTGATACTATTGAAGCGACCGCAAATGGATAAAAAACCGAAACAACAAGAAGCGGATTGTCGGCGATATGAAGCCGTGTTAAAGTTAATGACCACGGCCGATATATGCCAATACATCAACTAAATTTGAAGGCGGCAACTTCGGTGTAATTCTGCATGATCAAAGAGGTTGGGATAACGCTTTCGTGTAATGCACAATGGCTTTTTTCGCGTGGGCGCTAGAAGCATAAATTGGTCGATGACACAGTCATCCAGGTACCATGAACAGGCAATTAGTGTGTTAAAATTTCGATGATTAGTTGCGTAATCACTCGTTTGATTCATGAGACTCGGTAAAGAAGAAACGATCATACCTTGTACCGTAACATGTCAAGAATTGTTGGAGAGAAGACTCGCCAGGGAAGATTTCTTGATGTCATTATTAGCTGAGGTACGATTTACTCTCGTCCATTTTGGATACTTGAGCAACACTGCAAATTATACCCTTACACCAAAATAGTGACCAGTTTAAATGTTAACATTTACCACAAAATATAAATATCATAACTGCCATCTTTCACGTCTATGCCTTTGCATTGGCCACGGACGCCGACCTGAGTTGCGTGGCAAAGCGGACATCGCCTGTAGGCCAATAGGGGAAATGAGGGTAAAGTGGGCCGCTCGACCAAAGTGGACCCCACCATGATAGCTATCCTGTGGTAAACAAACAATAGTAGTGCTTAAATACGCGCAGGGGGACACTAACCAACGTCATACGTGTCAATTAGGCGCGAATCGAAAACCGTGAGTTACAAATGTTAGTTTTTGGTACTTTTTTAATATATTTGGCGTGTCTTACAAACGCCATATAAAAAAATGTCCCGGTTATTTCCCATAAATGGGGTATGCATGAGGAAATTATATATTGATATGAATAAGCATGTCCATTTTGAAGTGAATGCACGCGTTGAAACCAAAACTTCATCTGGCCAATACTCTTTGTAAGCAGCCAAGGTGGGCCCGGCGGCCGCAGTTGCTGTGCACGTCACAGATAATGTGTTAATGACGTAGGCGTTGCTGCAATGTATGAACATTAATTACATAGTTTCATAATGTGAATATGTATACTTAGCCATACTGTTTAAATCACACACAAATTATTAATAATATGTAAAGCACATTAGCCTATTACACACCATAATTAGTAAATTATGCAGGTTCTTATGTTGTGCAGAGATATATTGAGACAGTAGGAAGGGTGAAGGACGGGTGCAATTTGGTGGGTGTGGCCAGTGGGCTCATCGGGAGTGTGCAATGTGTGTTGAGGGGTTGTCTATGTTTGAGATGTATGCCAATGACTGAGTGGCATGGGACATCTTTGTGAGTGGGCTCATTTTGGCCTTCGATTTTTATTCAGTAAACAATTTTCTCTTTTGAAACACATTAGACTTATAGTGTTTATTAAGATAGCATAGCATTAAATAGTTCCAGCTACTATAAATCTTTTAAATAATTTAATAATTTAAATACAACGAACTAAATATAAAAAGTGTCCAGTGCCACAATGGCCTTTCAGTAATGGCGCCACATTGCCAAATGTATGGCAAAAACACAACTGGGTATCCAATTATTTAGTTTGTAAGAGCTGTAACTTATGTGTCTGGGATATGTTTCGGAAATTGGTTTAACGATGATAAAATACGGAAATTTGTGGAAATTAATGTTCATCGCAGTATCTATCAATCTCATTTAAATAATTATCTTATTTAAATAAAAACAGTTCAGTGCCACAATATAATTTAGTCATGACGTCTAACCGCCAAATGCACATATCAAATACGGCCGCAGTCATTAATTTGAACACGGCTTCAGATCGCCGACAACCCGTTTCTTGTTGTTATGTTACCCCTGTCGTGTGAATGTCCTCACACTAAAATGTCATTTCATTTATGGTCTGATCAATTCATTCGCTTCGGCTGTAGACGACGCAATGATGCAATCTCACTCTGTCAGTATCATTATGTGGCGTTTAACTCTTTTTTTCATAGGCGGAACGAATTATGCGAGCTGAAGACACGGACGAGGAGACCGTCTTCGATGAAACTGACAACGATGGCCTGCTCAGTGGCATCACTGACGGAATCGATGACGATGTATTGGAACGGTTCGAACGTGTCTAGCAGTATCGCGCCTTCAAGGAGGAGTGATCTGTGGCATAGACGACTATTGTTTCCAACGTTTTATTGTTTTATTTTATTAATGGGTTAACTTGTGCAGCAACGTAATATGTACGTTAAATAAACTATAAAGAATTTGCATCAGCATTAACAATTAATTGTTTAAGTATTTTACTTCCCGAAAAAGGGTAATGTTAAATTAAATTTTATTTGAAATACTCCTTAAAAGTATTTTTATTTAAAATACTTCTTTTTTTGTATTTTATTTAAGATATTTGTTTCGATTATTTCAGCCGTCCCTGCCGACGCCACTGTACATTTTTTTTCGGGTTTAGCTATTACCTAGTCTAGTATCAACGCACGAATTGTGAGAAATGCAACGATGGATACTGGATGCGGGAAAAATACCATATTTAATAGAGTACGCAATTCTTTAGAACAATCAGAACCTATTGGACAATAAATAGATATTCCAAGAAATGCAAAGTTTCCACTCTGCATTAGCATATACCTCGTTTACACGGCGCTAACGCATCACCATCGCAATAGATAGGACAGGAAGTTGCGTTTACACAGCGTTGTTAGCGATCGCGATCCCACTATTTCTGGTCTGGACTGATTCGTCATATTTTCAACTCTGTGCTTATCCTGTACAAAAGCAAATCCAGAATTTAGTATCGACAGCTTTATAAAATAAAATGATGTAAGCAACGTCGTCGTTAGCATTTGTTCTCACGCACTTCAGGAACGTGATCGTGATCTCGATCGGGAAACTCGCTCGATCGCAATAGCGATCATCCTCCGACGTAGGATCGCGATCGCGAACGCAACGGAAGTGTCTACGCGGCAAAAAATATCGCGATCGCGATCCGCCTTCAGTACGGTGCGCAGAAGCCTAGACCCCCGCTCCCCAACGTACGCACAACGTACGCTGTCACTCTTACCCCTGTCGTTGCGTACATCATTAGTTCATGACCCCTTCATCACGCACGCACGCACACACACTGTTAAACGTGATATGTTTCCACACAGAATGCGTCAGAAGAAGGAGACTCACAAACAGTCCTCCTCTGGTGACAAAACCAACACTGACCACCGTAGAATGTCCGTTAGCCGCCGATACAAAAGTAACCAGTATAAAGAGAAGCCTTGCCGCGTGCCTACCAGTATCAACGACGAACAACTAAACATTCCTAAAATAACATACTATACGTTGACTGATTACACCGCTGCGCCACCCTTCGAGTGGAGGATGTAAATTGTCAACCCATTTAATGTAACCCACATTTAAACGCTAAGCGAAATAGCGTGCGAGCTCGTTCACACGACAGCGATATAATGACAACAAGAAGCGGATTGTCGGCGATATGAAGCCGTGTTCAAATTAATTATGACGGTCGTACTTGATATGCAAAGCTCTTCCTTTCAAAGTGTTTACAGTACTCTTGCGATAACATAATGTTAACTACGTGTATGGTTTGTGGGTTTGGCGAAGATTAAATGAATAAATTACCTGTGACTTCGGCTTACGTCAGCTGGGTTTGACAGCGGTAACTTCGCTTTATTCTCCATGATTAAACGCTGACAACGCTGGGTTTGTTTTCTGTGGGACAGACAACATTTTGTATGGCCGTGTAGCGGCGCACTGGCTTTACCGCATGCTCGCTGCTGGGTATTTCCGTTGCGTATGTAAATAAAATACATAACAAGCAGGGCCTGTATTGTAGAGAATGGGAGTATTGTGGGAGCGGTGGTGAAAAGTCAGAACACCGGACTTTCATTCGAGAGAACCCGGGTTCGAATCTTCTTGCTGCTGTTTCGAAGCTTTGGCAATTTCGTTCATCCCACGTTGTCACAGTTCAATCAACTGTGTGAATGAGTACTTGGCTACAAACTGAGGTGAATATGTGAAAGAATAATATTTGCACAGTAACTATACCGTGGCTGTCAACTAGCTATATAACTAACTAACTACCTAACCAACACTACTTAATTGTGATGTACGAAATGTGTGTCTCAACAACTAGATACACCTAGTCTGATTCACAGTTGAGGTATATAAAGTGCGCGTGACAAGAGTTGAAACAACTCATTTAACAATCAATATTTTAGTGAGAGTATTCACATATGATAACATCAATCAAAATGTAGGAACCTTAAGAAGAGAGAACCACCTGGAAAGAAATGAAGAAAGCTGCAAACAATAGAGTGCGTTGGAGAAGTATCGTTTCGGCCCTACGCTCTACTTTGAGCGAAGATAATTAAGTAAGTAAGCAAGTGACCACTACAAGGTCTGCACATACGAGAATAAAGCCAACTCCTCATGAATTGTTAGATCCTTTACGAACTTTTTGACTAGTAACCACAACAACAAGTTAACAGCAAACATGTCTGCTGCAAATGTGAAGCTGTCAGACATTCCGTCGTATCCATATAAACTAGTTCTGTCGATTGATCAGCGGTTTCAGAAACGGCAGAAAGTTCATTATATTTGATAGTCTCTCAGGGAATCTCGTGTCCGAATTGCATGCCCCCGTGTACAAACCGGGTTCGTCCGCATCTAGAGTATGCGAGCTCCGCATGGGATTCATATACACAACAAAACGTCAAAGAAATCTAGAAAGTACAAGATTTGCAAAGAAGAACAAAAATAATCGGGAAAGCAATGTTTCTGAGAAGATGAAGGGTCTTAAGTTTGAGTTCTTGGAGCTTCGGAGAGAGATCAGCCGCCTCGTGGTGTTTTACAAATCCTTACATGGGCAGACAGCTCTTCCTTTACCAGATTATCTTGTTCGGGAAAATACAAATTCAAGTCGCCTTAGTGACATATGTATGTGCCAGCCAGGACACAGGTTTATATCAATAGTTTTTTCAACAGAACTACAAAGAACTGCAGTGGACTATCAGAAACACGTGTGTCTGCAGCCACTGTGGGCACATAAACAATTGGGTATGCAGATCTAAATTCCGTGCAGTACTTTAGCACTTATCAGAATCAGTTTATTACTGCCAACTTTTCAGTTGGATTGTACATAGAGTGCACAAAGGTTCTGACTAAACTAAAGGTTCACAGAACTACGGGTTCTTGCAGATTACCATAAAGACATAGACATAGGCCGATATTCGCATACGTAAATACTGACAGCTTGGCCGACATGAGTGAATACGCTGCTAATACGTTTTTAGACGGTATTTCAAAGAAGACATGATGAAGCTTTACACGGTGTGTAATATACATATCTACGAACAGCTATAGCTTAACAGGACTCACAAAAAGTCAGTAACAATTATGTTTTTTAGTCATTAAAGAACGAGTTGACACACCAGTAGGTGGAAAATCACTCATGTATGGCATGTCACAAGCCGACAAATAATCGTCATGGGTTTGTACGTACTTACGTGGTATTTCGAGTTCGCTGGGCTGAGCAACGCTCGCAGCACGTTTCTACTGCAAAGGTTGAGGTGTAGGGTTGGATGGGGCAAGGAGTTCCCGTGGGTAAGACGCCTCCTCGTATGTCCAACATCATACTGGCTTACTTTATGTATCGGATGAATGAGTGGAATGCTGCTACCTAGAGCCAATTCTGCCCAAAAGCACATGCGGACGAAATAGACGGTTAAGAAGAATCCTTCGTTTTAAGTTGCCTGCATAGCTGACAAAATGGATATTTGTAACGTTGCACTGAAACACACATATCTCGCTTGACATCGTGCAACTATTTAAAAATTCATCTGTAGTGTGTACAGTTCAATGTATTGCTGCAAAATATAGATAATGTGAGCGGTTACATCACACCTACTTGGGGAAGACATCCCCTTAGAGTGCGGGCCCAGATCCTCCCGGGGCATCTTTCCCCCGACATGACTTGGTCAATTTATATATGTAATAAAATTGTGAAAAATGTTTTGACTTTTCTGAAAATTACGTGTTTTTAGATATACGATCCATCGCTTTAAATAGAGTAATACAGCACATAAACATACATACTCACGGTGGATTATAATAAAACATTGTATAGTGTTTAAGAATAAAATGTTCATATCTATGTTAACATAGATCCCAATGATGTCGGATCTCACTGATACAAAAATAAAAGGGCCGTGAATTCATTCACGATTACCCGAGATCTGGTGATGTGAATCTGTTTGGCAGCAATAAGGAGTTTGGAGATTTCGACAAGCCAATGGCTTCATTGTCCACTTGCCTTCTGGAGTTTGTTGCTTTGAATGAAAATCAAATTATTTACAGCAGTTAATTGTGCCTGTTGAAATGGCAGTTAAGAAAATGTAGACGCGGAGTTAGAGGAGTTTATTATAGTTAAAACTTTATCTAAAAAAAATACAAGCCTCTACTGGGGAGTAGGCCTTGAAACAGGAGGCCCACCGTAGCAAATATGACAATGAGTCCCACGCCGATATGTTATCAGCATAATTGGTATAATCACGGACGCGTCCACAAGAAAGGGCGCTCTTGTTTGTGTGCGTGCGTGCGTGCGTGCGTGCGTGTGTGTGTGTGCGCGCGCGCGCCTGCGTGTTTAGCATAGATATATAATGAATATGCTCAGCCCCCCCCCCCCCCCCCGAGGACATCACTGCGCCATACAAGCCTCTACTGGGAACTAGGGCTTCAACCAAGGTGCCGAACGTAGCAAGGATGACTATCAGTTCCCTACCGGGAGCGGGCGAATATTACCCGCTTGCGTAATTACAGTGCTTTTTTCCGAAAAAAAGTCAAGGCATATCTATTCCAAATTGCATTTCCACCATTACTGTTCGGTTTTCCCTAGTTCTGATACTGACTTTTGCGCGTCCCTGTTCACGATTATGCTTAATGAATCTGTTTTGTTGCGCCTCTGAACTCAGGTTCCAGAGGACATGGGCGTCATAGAAGTTAATTATTATTATTATTATATTTCTTTGATCCAGGCAAGTACGAAAACCACCACATTCTTCTTTGTCATTTCCGAAGTCACGGTTACAGAGTGCACGATACTTCTCCGTCGAAAATGTATGTCTAACAGTAACGTTTGTACGAGTCTGGCCAATGTCAACGAGCGTGACTCACGCATGGAGTGACGTGCCACAGTGCACCTGTTCTATCATCAACGACCATGATTCAGCATGGAGCGCCGTTCCTCGACTATAACGTGGGACTGTCTCAATGTGTACACATGTTACAGGTCTGAAACAAGTTATTTAATTTGTTAGTTATACAGTTATGATCGTGGGAATCCGCTATTATGATGGAGCTGCTGTTGTGATATACGAAAGGCACATGTGTATTTCAACTACGCGATGGCAACGCCAGATCCATTCGGTCTTGAACGACACGACAAGCTTCGTCACGTCATTTGAAAGATTTGGTGCGGTGCGGTGCGGTGCGGTGTGGTGCAGTGTGGTGTGTGGTGTGTGGTGTGTGTGGGTGATGTGTGGGTGATGTGTGTGTGGTGTGGTGTGGTGTGGTGTGGTGTGGTGTGGTGTGGTGTGGTGTGGTGTGGTGTGGTGTAGGGTAATGTGGTGTGTGTGCGTGTGCCTGTGCATGTGCATTTGCGTGAAGGGCGGGTTTCACGTCTTCTAAAAAAGGGCTCTCGATACGCCAACGACTTCTCTTGAGAGCCCGGCGTTCTAACCGATACACTACAGCTACATCGTTGCGTTTCTCACAATTCGTGCGTCGCATAATTCTGCTTAAACCCTTTACAGGACTCGGTAATACGCTGTACAATAGCGTCGGCAGGGATGGTTAAACACTCTAAAACAATATTTAAAATAAAAAATACCTCAAATATTTTAAATCAAATTCTTTTAAAGAATATTTCAAATAAAAATGTATTTTAAAATACCCTTTTTCTTTAAATAAAATACTTTTATATTTAGAGAGTGGCCCATGCAGATAATGGTGATGCAACTTTTCTATGATTTATTTAACGTACATATTACGTTGCTGCACAAGTTAACCCTTTAATAAAATAAAACATAAAATGCAATTTATATTTGTTATTTGTGAACATACAAGGCCAGGATTAAGTCTTTGTGGAAACGGTAAAGGTCAAGATCAAGGTACGTTCGTATACAGCGTGGTATCCTTTCCTTGAGACTGCTCAAAGCGCTTTAAACTTCACTCCCTGGCAGACTTTTTCATTCCAACGTCAACGTTGCTTCTCAAAGAAGCATTCAGCCACGCCACAATTACTGCGCGAAGACTATGTGTTCACATTTCCACCAGGTACTCAATAAAACAACTGATTTAACTATGGCAATATGAGTTGAACGAAATTGCCAAAGTTTCGAAACGTCAGCAAGAGAATTCGAATTCGGGTTCTAGGCGCACCACCACCCCGCCCACGCACATATTGTATATATTTTAAATAAACATTTTAATATATATTTTATTTGCGAAATACAATGTCAAATACAATTTAAACCACCCGCAAGTTTCAGGCCCAGGCCCGGCCCATACCCGCGGGCCAAAGATGGGTAAGCAAGCCCGCGGCCCGCTAAGTTTAGAGAAGATAAACCTATAATCTTATAACAAAGACGAAAAACAAATAAACTGTAAAACAGTTTATTTGTCCATAGTGTGCTGGATGAGTTCTAAAAATCCAGCACCACCAACTTCTTCAAACGGACGAATATCCTGAAGAAAAATAAAGAAACACTTCTTAGTGTCATTACTATTAAATATGATAAGATTTGTTATATTTGACTTTAATGTATTGGCTTATGGTTAGGGTACGATATTTGTTTATCTAACCCTGACTTAACCCTTATGCAAGCCATAACCCCAATTTATATTGTTAATTGAATTAGGTCAACTAAGTTAACATAATTTAATATGATATTTCAATTAAATGTCACCCACTGGCACTGACACCCAGTGGCATTTCCAGCAGGGCTGCAGTCACTAGCCTGAGACAGACAGGTTCAGACATGTGTGAATTAGTACAGGTGTGAATGAATTAGGACTGGGGAGAAATACCAATTACCAACTGGGTTGGGTACTGGGTAGTGGGCTAGTGGCCTATTGGGCACTTGGCAGTGGGCAGGTCATTCAGGTGGGCAATGTTTGGAGGGAAGACCTAGACAATAGAATGTCCACTGGTAGGGTCAAAGGGTGATAAATTGATGGTTAATCATGGCTTGATTGCC
Organism: Lamellibrachia columna; assembly: GCA_963662155.1. Classification (NCBI taxonomy): domain Eukaryota; kingdom Metazoa; phylum Annelida; class Polychaeta; order Sabellida; family Siboglinidae; genus Lamellibrachia; species Lamellibrachia columna. The sequence continues at coordinate 32,795,063 of OY759269.1, forward strand.
TCTGCAAATATTTCTAAAGTAAACATTTGGGGTTGGCTACTTCCAGCCAAGTGAACTTATGGGGCCATTAGATTCCATGCAAGGTCTCAATTTGCAACTATATAATACTAAAGAAATAATTTTAAGCATTCATTAACCGGAATTACAATTTATAATCAGGTTTTATTAAAAAATAAAGTAATAATCGGTGTTTTTTATGAATATTTTTATTATATCCAGGCCCAGCCCAGGCCCGGCCCGGCCCGCTCACATTAGGCCCAGGCCCGGCCCAAGCCCGATGTGTTTAAATTGTTTTCAGCCCAGGCCCGGCCCGGGCCCGCAGTATGCAGGCCCAGGCCCGGCTCGGCCCGCGGAATTATGTAGAGGCCCGGCCCGGCCCACGGGCTGCGGGCCGGGCCGGGCTTGGACCCAAAGCCCGGCCCGTGCAGGGCACTAGTCGCTACACGCCTACCAGGAATAAGCTGCCGAACCAGTTTTCGTCAGGTGCGTCTACCAGTCTACCAGAATGTCGTCAATGTGCGTCCCAAGCGACCTATTCAACACTGCTAACAACTTCAGTGACAATGCGAGCTGGGTTCATCAATGCATGTGACCACGTTTGTTTGTGTTCCAATTTGCTGCATCACTAACTCTATTATGTAAACATGTTGACTTTTACCGGCTGTCAACTACGGGCCATAGGGGCCAACATTATGAAGACGAACTTAACGGTGCCACTCAAAACACACCTTACTCTTCGATCACTAAATATATGTGCAACTTCCAGAACGCACCGGGGAACTACTGCTGGAATAAATCATTTTCGCACCATTTCTTCCGTAATAACAACTGGAAGACGATTAAGAACGAACATTGAACACATACACAAGGGGAGAATTAATCCAACAAACCTAGTTGACATATGTCGACAAACTGACACAAGGTATAATGTTACCTGCGTACTACTAAATGCACGATCAATATGTAACAAAGCAGTGACTGTGAAGGAACACTTGTTGGACCATGGTGGAGATTTTATGTTTTTAACAGAAACCTGGTGTAAACCGAATAAAACTGCTGTTGTCAACGAATTAACTCCACCAGGTTACAGCTATATAAGAGAATGTCGTTCAGCTAAGCTGGATAAATAGAGTAATATAGCACATAAACATACATACTCACGGTGGATTATAATAAAACATTGTATAGTGTTTAAGAATAAAATGTCCATATCTATGTTAACATAGATCCCAATGATGTCGGATCTCACTGAGACAAAATAAAAGGGCCGTGGATTCATTCACGATTACCCGAGATCTGGTGATGTGAATCCATTTGGCAGCAATAAGGAGGTTGGAGATTTCGACAAGCCAATGGCTTCATTGTCCACTTGCCTTCTGGAGTTTGTTGCTTCGAATGAAAATAAAATTATTTACAGCACTTAATTGTGCCAGTTGAAATGGCAGTTAAGAAAATATAGACGCGGAGTTCGAGGAGTTCTGTGATGATTTAAGTTAAATTTTTTCTAAAAAAAAGTGCTCGTTGGAACCCCCCCATGACATCATTGCGTCATACAATCCTCTACTGGGGAGTAGGCCATGAGTCCCACGCCGATATGTTATCAGCATAATTGCTATAATCACGGACGCGTCCACAAGAAAAGGCGCTCTTGTGTGTGTGTGTGTGTGTGTGTGTGTGTGTGTGTGTGTGTGTGTGTGTGTGTGTGTGTGTGTGTGTGTGTGTGTGTGTGTGTGTGTGTGTGTGTGTGTGTGTGTGTGTGTGTGTTTAGCGTAGTTATATAATTATTATAAGGCAAGACGCCCGCGGGGCTTCATGCCCTTGGTCTGGGGCTAGACACCCAATATGGGCAATGTATTTAATTAACGATAACATACTTTAATTTTTTTCAATCGTCACTGACATTTTTGTATTACACAGCAGCACTACAATCTATTGACGGCATAAGTACTTCAAATCAAAAAGTTTATAAATAGCTATAGCAATTTTCCCTACCTTACTAATAACATCTCGTGATGAGCATCAATTGAAAGCTAAACTTTCGTGTATTAAATGTGATCAACCGTATGTACTTCTACTGTAATTTATGTAAATGCGACATAGACTTTTCTTCTCGGCGGCCGAGCCAGGGCACCCGACACGACGACAACCAACATAAGAGCGACAATTAAATTCATGTTGTTTCCGATTCTGAAGAGACGAGTGGCGTTGTGGGCGCAGAGTCCTTTTATCCTCCACCGCAGCGCATGCGTACTGCGTGATCCAACACAAGTTGCTTCGAAATGGGGGTGAGAGTCTTAACGTGTTAAACTATTTGTCCAACCTGCCGCTGCATCGACAATAATACTATCTTGTTTTGCAGTCGGTTAGCGCAAAAACGCGGAACGGCTTTTCAGCAGCAGGGTGAAAGACCCTTAACAGTACGTTAGGTAGACCAGTTGAATGAAATCATTGTTGGAGTTATCAGCATAATTGCTGTAATCACGGACGCGTCCACTGGAAAGGGCGCTATTGTGTGTGTGCGTGCGTGCGTGCGTGCGTGCGTGCGTGCGTGCGTGCGTGCGTGCGTGTTCACTACAGTTATATAATATGTAAGCCCCCCCCACCGAGGACATCACGGCGCCATACAAGCCTCTACTAAACAAGAGGCCGACCGTAGCAAGAATGACTATGAGTCCCGCACCGTGAGCGTGCGAATATCTGCTTGCGTAATTAGAGTGGATATGTCTTTGATCCGGAGCAAGTACGAAAACCACCACATTCATCTTTGTCATTTCCGAAATCACGGTTACAGAGTGCACGATCCTTCTCCGTCGAAAATGTATGTCTAATAGTAACGTTTGTACGAGGCTGGCCAACATCAACGAGCGTGACTCACGCATGGAGTGACGTGTCACAGTGCACCTGTTCTATCATCAACGACCATGATTCAGCATGGAGCGCCGTTCCTCGACTAGTACGTGGGACTGTCTCCATGTGTACACATGTTACAGGTCTGAAACCAGTTATTTAATTTGTTAGTTATACAGTTATGATCGTGGGAATCCGCTACTATGATGGAGCTGCTGTTGTGATATATGAAAGGCACATGTGTATTTCAACTACACGATGGCAACGCAAGATCCAATCGGCCATGAACGACACGACAAGCATCGTCACGTCATTTGAAAGATTTGGTGCGGTGCGGTGCGGTGCAGTGTGGTGTGTGTGGGTGCTGTGTGTGTGGTGTGGTGTGTGTGTGGTGCGGTGCGTTGCGGTGTAGGGTAATGTTGTGTGTGGTGTGTGTGCGAGTGCCTGTGCATGTGCATTTGCGTGAATGGCGGGTTTCACGTCTTTTAAAAAAGGGCTCTCGCTGCGCCATCGACTTCTCTTGAGAGCCCGGCGTTCTAACCGATACACTACCGCTACATTGTTGCGTTTCTCACAATTCGTGCGTCGCACAATTCTGCTCAAACTCGTTACAGGACTCGGTAATACGCTGTACAATAGCGTCGGCAGGGATGGTTAAGCACTCGAAAACAATATTTAAAATAAAAAATACCTCAAATATTTTAAATCAAATTCTTTTAAAGAATATTTCAAATAAAAATGTATTTTAAAATACCATTTTTCTGGAAATAAAATACTTTTACATTTAGAGAGTGGTCCATGCAGATAATGGTGATGCAACTTTTCTATTGTTTATTTAACGTACATATTACGTTGCTGCACAAGTTAACCCTTTAATAAAATAAAACATAAAATGCATTTTATATTTGTTATTTGTGAACATACAAGGTCAGGATTAAGTATTTGTGGAAACGGTAAAGGTCAAGATCAAGGCACGTTCGTATACAGCGTGGTATCCTGTCCTTGAGACTGCTCAAAGCGCTTTAAACTTCACCCCCTGGCAGACCTGTTCATTCCAACGTCAACGTTGCTTCTCAGAGAAGCATTCAGAGACGCCACAATTACTGCGCGAAGACTATGTGTTCACATTTCCACCAAGTACTCAATAAAACAACTGATTGAACTATGGCAATATGGGGTGAACGAAATTGCCAAAGTTTTGAAACGTCAGCAAGAGAATTCGAATTCCGGTTCTAGGCGCACATAATGCAGACAAAATTTCAACAAATGTAATCTCAAATAAATTCTCCACAAAAAAAAGTTTTTCAAAGTAAATTAAATATATATATATATTCTAAATAAACATTTTAATATATATTTTATTTGCGAAATACAATGTCAAATACAATTTGAACCACCCCTGGGTGGTGTGTCGTTAGATTACTTATGTGTATGTGTATTCATCGTCTTTTGACTACGGTCAATTCTGTACATCAACTGGAGAAACCACCTCAGTTGTAGATTTATATAAGTTGAGAAATATATACAGCTTTCAACGCGGCCATGTGTAATACAGTCTAAAGTCTCTACATAAGCATTTGGAGAAGTGTGTGCAAACTATCATACAATGCAATATACCAACGACCGATACACACATTGCATCTGATTTATTCAAGAATGCACGTGCATGACAGACAAGCAATCAGCAAAGTGTAACCGTTAGAAAACAATACGTGTCGTTTGAATGTAGGCTGACAGTGTTAGTTTCACAGCAGCAGCAATTCAACATAAATTCATAAGAAATTCAGTTGCATATGTACGAACTAAACACTAAGTTGACAAATATGTTTAACGCATGCTTGCGTAATACATTCTAACGTCTCTACGTAAGCATTTGGAGAAGTGTGTGCAAGTTATCATACAATGCAATATACCAACGATCGATACATGCATGTGATTTATTCAAGAATGCACGTGCTTGATAGATGTTCAATCAGCAACGTGTAACCGTTAGAAAAAAATACGTGTCGTTTGAACGAAGGCTGACGGTGTTAGTATCACTGCAGTGGAAATTCAACATGAATTCATAAGAAATTCCGTTTGCATATATACGAGCTAAACACGAGCGTAATCGAGTAAACTATGTGCTGTAGTCGTCCGTGCCACAGATCGCTACTCCTTGGAGGTGTCATGCTTCAGGAGACGTTATCCATGTGGGACAACTCCACCCTCCTAGTGAGAAAGGTGCACAACAGCAGAGTTAAATGCCATTTATTTCATTAGGTGCCCAATTAAGGGTCATTCAAAGTGTAATTCATTAATCGGAAAAAAATTAATCGTTAGCTAAATTACTCGTTAGCGAAATTACTTAACTTCCAAAATGTAAGTTAATTTAATTAATTTAAACTAATCCAAGACTAATTTAAACAAATCCAAGATTAATGTAACTAAACAAATTAATCAAGTTGTCCCATCACGTATCGCATAAAAAACCTTAACCTACACATGTCACGTGAGGACTTATGAAAAACTGCTCGTGTTGACGGGATAGCAAATACTTGTACATGCAGTGTAAGGACAACACTGCGTGCACTTGCTGTAAAATTCGAATTTTACTCATTGTTTTCTGTGGCGTATCAAGGGTGTCGCTATGGGTCAAAGGGGAGGGCAGGTGGGGTCAAAGGGTGATAAGGGGTGGGGCAAAGGGGGACAAGCTTAGTCATCCATTAGTTTACCATGTTAGCATGTAGCGACGTAACGGAACAATGGGGAAGCAATAAAAGATTATTAAGCCAAAGGGGGTCATGGCCGAATGTCACCCCCACTAAGTACACCACTGGTTGTTTGTCAGGTCTGAATTCTACTAAACAATCCATTATTCATATTCGTAAACTCACCAAGGCCGAGTTTTTGTTCTCTTCCCCGTTGGACGAAATATCCGAACCGGCGGTGTCAATGTCAACACTCAGTGAACGGCGCTTTATACCGGAGTCAACTGCAAATGAAAATAATACGTTGTACACTGAGAACACTAAACTGTGCAAATTACACGTTTTCAACCACCACCTCTGCCTGTTAGAAAACGGTACATGTATTAGTAGTACTTATTTTAGAACAGAAGACTTACTTATGAAATAGTATTAATAATATTAAACATCTGATTGTTTTTTATCATAAGATAATGCCAGGTTGTATAAACTTTGTTTTATATTTGAACATATTGACCGTTCAAATGTGGTTAATGAACTACAGTTTGAATACATAATATATTATAATTGCACACTGGTGTGTTCATGAACATCGAACTTGCCGTTCATACCATGCCATGTGACCATGAAACATGAGTCAAAACATTCAAATTGAACATATAGCGATCAAATTATATTAACACATTGTGTTACATTATAGTGGTCACTTCGTTAGAATTGATGTAGTTCATAGTATATTTCTATCAGAATTTTTACCTTTATATATATCAATGGACACTACCATTGCATCGTCTACGTGTTTCGTCACTCCTCAGATACTAAACAGTTTCAGCTATAAATGTTCCGTTATACGTATCCCTTGCTTCGTAACGTATAAGTACTGGTCTCAGCTGAATTTGCAGTTCACAAGCTATTTATATGTTTCGCGCCGATATTCACATACGTAAATACTGACAACTTGGCCGACATGAGTGAATACGCTGCTAATAAGTTTTTAGACGGTATTTCAAAGAAGACATGATGACGCTTTACATGGTGTGTAATCTACCTATCTACGAACAGCTATAACTTAACAGGACTCAGAATAAGCCAATAACTACTATGTTTTTAGTCATTAAGGAACGAGTTGACACACCAGTAGGTGGAAAATCACTCATGCATGGCATGTCACAGGCCGAACAATAATCGTCATGGGTTTGTGCGTACTTACGTGGCATTTCGAGTTCCCTGGGCTGAGCATCGCTCGCAGCACGTTTCTCCTACAAGGAAATATTTGGCATATTATTGCAGCCTAATTCGTTTCGGTGTTTGGTTCCGGGACAAGGTTCTAGATTCCCCACCCTCGCCTCGTACTCTCTTTTTGGTGATACTGGTTTTGTGGAGGGAGACTGCTGCGGCCGAGAAAGTGGCGGCTCAGGGGTGAGGTGTATGATTGGATGGGGCAAGGAGTTCCCGTGGGTTAAGACGCCTCCTCATATGTCCGACATCATATGCGCTTATTATATGTATATATATTACTTGGGGAAGACGCCCCTTAGAGTGCAGGCCCAGACGCCCCCGGGGGCATCTTGCCCCGCCATGACTTGAACAATTTATACACGTAATAACATTTTTGAAAATGTTTTGACTTTTATGAAAGTGACGTGTTTTTAGATATACGATCCATCGTTTTAAATAGATGGTAGGTGGCAATCCGGACTATATTGTGTTACTTAATAAAAGCTAAGCAAAAGTCAGGTTTTGCAACTGCAATCAGCAATTTTATGCCAGTGGCTTACTCTAAACGTTGGAGATTCTGATCAAATCTCGGTTGGACATAGCGACCAATAATCGATTGCAGGTTCTTGGAAATCGATGTAATAAAATGTGCGGTTTTTTTTCAACTAGGTACGCGCATCAATGGAATGTGTTGTGTACTTTTATTTATTTAATAATACACTGTTTGTCCATGCAACGAGAGTGTTAACTGCCAGATAACGTCACGAGAACCTGTTGGCACTAAAAATGTTTTATGGCTGGTAGCACTGTTTCTTTCTTTCTTTCGTATATATATATATATATATATATATATATATATATATATATATATATATATATGAAATACATTTTAACTTAACAGTGCTACTCACAATCTTATTTAATTATGGTAACTAGCAAAAATGCTTATCATCCGGATTTGATAATTTGTAGTCCGTGTTTACCAAATGTCAGGATGCACAACATGATCCAACCAGTAGCCATCTATTCCTTGGCACTTGTTGCCGCCTGATCGCGACTGCCAGCTAGATTAACGTCTAACGACGCCTTGCCCGTGTATGTAACATTGGACTATCGAAGAAAATAATTTGTTCAAAACACATGTACGAATTGCTCTCGTAGCGTTGCGGACAGCAAGTACAAAGAGTAATCTAATTGATCTCAGAAAGGGTAATGGTGGGGTAAATTTCGAGAAAAAAACTGTTGCGACCCGACCGTGGGGGTCATAGATGACCCGACCGTGGGGGTAGTAGATGACCCGGCCGTGGGGGTCGTAGATGAACCCCTGAAAGTTTGGCGCCCGTGGTGCAAAGTGTCTAGGAAGAATAACATAATATACAAACATACACACTCACGGTCGATTACATTAAAATTCGTATAGTGTTAAGGACGTAAATAAACATTCGACCCTGCCAGAATTATAGACGCCTGCGACCGGAAGTCGTGTATTTAAAAAATTCATAGCTATTGTTTTTCCTCAATGTCTTTTTGCGCCAAATGTAAGCTCAACATGTAAAAGTGTTCATAATGTTGTTGATCGGCTACTTCGGTTATTATTGGTACGGTCCCTCTGACAATATATGCGGTACCCAGTAGTCCGGTACTTGTTCTCCTGTTCATTGTTTTCATGATGTTCGTGTAATGCAAATATCAAGTTCTTAAATTGTCATGTAACATATTAACAAAGCGTCTAAGAGGAGTAATACAACAAACAAACATACAGATTCACGGTGGATTATAATAAAGCATTGTGTAGTGTTTAAGAATAAAACGTCCATAGCTATGATAACATAGACCCCATTAATGTCGCATTCACTGAGACAAAATAAAAGGGCTGTGGATTCATTCACGATTACATGAGTTCTGGTGATGTGAATCTGTTTTGCAGCACCATGGAGTCTGGCTTGAAATACAGGTATGCACAATCTATGTGTTAAGTGAAATAAGTGTCAGTATATGTGTATATAATTTGGTGTTATAGTAGTTATATTTTACCAAATGAAAAACAATATATATATATATATATATATATATATATATATATATATATATATATATATATAGAGAGAGAGAGAGAGAGAGAGAGAGAGTTTTGTAGAAATATTATTTACTCTCCAGAGTAAGTAGCCCAAAGCGCAAGTAGCCGCTTTTCGTCTGCCAGTCATTTGGGGTCATTTAGTTAGAATCTCACGTGTCTGATTTCTGGTTTGTTATTACAGATGAACAATGGCTGGAACGTTTCAAAACAGTTTTGCCATGAAAATAAATTCTTTTTAGTAGCAACACACGCTAATGTTTAATTGTATGCAGCGACATAATTTGTTTACCATTGAATGATTGCAAAAACATTGATAGAAGTGTTTTTGTCTCTTCGAATTGATGGAACGTTGAAGAGGACACGAAGTAGCGTTGGTAAGGAACACTATTTTTTCGCAGAGGATCATAAATGAACGAAATAAATTATATGTTGACTATAAATGCTTTCAGTTTGAATATGTTAAAACAAACTGACACATATCTCAGAAGGGCGGGTTACAGGTATTTCTAAAAAGAGATTTCGACAAGCCAATGGCTTCTTTGTCCACTTGCCTTCTGGAGTTTGTTGCTTTGAATGAAAATAAAATTATTTAAAGCAGTTAATTGTGCCTGTTGAAATGGTAGTTAAGAAAATATAGACGCGGATTTCGATTTTGTGTGTGTGTGCGTGCGTGCGTGTGTGTGTGTGTGTGTGTGTGTGTGTGTGTGTGTGTGTTTGTGTGTGTGTGAAGAGCGGGCTACACGTCTTGCAAAAAGGGCTCTCGATAAGCCAATGGTTTCATTGTTCACTTCATGAACGGTAGTTATAAAATAAAACATATTCCATGGTTTCACATTTACCAATAACTTCGTTTCATTATTTATATTTTATACAATGGAGAAAGGCTGTCATTATTATAAGGCAAGACGCCCCGATGGGCTTCATGACCCTGGTCTGGGGCTAGACGCCCCATCTGGGCAATATATTTAATTAACGATAACATAATTGCATTTTTTTAAATCTTCACTGACGTTTTTATAGTACTTAGCCGCGCCACAATCTTTTGACGGCGTAAGTACTTCAAAACAAAACGTTTATAAATAGCTATAGCCTTTTTCCCTACCCTACTAATAACATCTCGTGACGAGCATCAATGGAAAGCTAAACTTTCGTGTATTAAATGTGATCAACAGTATGTACTTCAACTCTAATTTATATAAATGCGACATACCCTTTTCCCTACCGGCTTAGACAGCGCACCCGACACGACGACAACCAAAAGAACAACGACAATTAACTTCATGTTGTTTCCGATTCTGAAGAGACGAGTGGCGTTGTGGGTGCAGAGTCCTTTTTTTATCATCCACCGCAGCGCATGCGTACTGCGTGATCCTGCACAAGTTGCTCCATGTTGAGTCACGGTCGTTGACGATCGAACAGGTGCGCTGTGACACGTCACTCCATGCGTGATTCACGCTCGTTGACATTGGCCAGACTCGTACACACGTTACTGTTAGACATACATTTTCGACGGAGAAGGATCGTGCACTCTGTAACTGTGACTTCGGAAATAATAAATATGAATGTGGTGGTTGTCGTACTTGCCTCGGATTAAACACATATCCACTCTAATTACGCAAACAGATATTCGCACGCTCTCGGCGTGGGACTCATAGTCACTCTTGCTACGGTCGGCCTCTTGGTTAAAGCCCTAGTCCCAAGTAGAGGCTTGTATGGCGCAGTGATGTCCTCGGGGGGGGGGTCGTTGGGCATATATATTATATAACTCTAGTAAACACGCACGCACGAACGCACGCACGCACACACACAAGAGCGCCCTTTCCAGTGGACGCGTCCGTGATTATAACAATTATGCTTATAACAATGATTTTATTCAATAGGTCTGCCTAACGTACTGTTAAACTGCTTCATCAACTCAGCCTATCGCAAATCCATTTCATTGGTGTCCAAATATGTAGTGTGTGAATAGTTTATGTAACATCCGCAGTCGATTTAATACAAAATGCCTATTTTTTTTCAAATTATCGAAAGAATTGACTTTAGTCGTTAGATCTGGTAAGGATCAAAATAGTGGATATACAAAATGGTAAACACTGTGTGGGTCAATGCTGATCATGGGCGTGACTTCCATCGTCTCGCCGATCACATGACAAAGTTACGATATTTCACCAAAGAACAAAATCGTGATTTTTCAGCATTTTGATTTTCACTTCAGTAAATACTTGAACAAGCATTAACTAATTTAATAGTTTGTCTGATTATTTCACAGAAACTACATACAAACGTTTCACAAATGAACTAGCATTTTGTAGTGGATACTATGTAGGTTTGGTTTTTCGCAAACTTAATTTGAAATGAGGCTATAAAAAATCGAATTGAGTAAGTACCTTTAAGTGTCTTTCACCCTGCTGCTGAAAAGCCGTTCCCCTTTTCTGTGCTGACCGTGTCCTACTACGATAGAGCAGGGTCGGTGGACCATTTAGTTTTTAATCGACCTTCTACGCAATGAGAAAAAAGTAACTTTAACGAACATTTTTAGCAACAAAAGCGGACTAAACCAACTGGAAGACATTGTCGATGCAGCAGCAGGTTGGATAACTAGTTTAACACGCAAAGACTATCACCCCCATTTCAAAACAATTTGTGCAGGATCACGCAGTACGCATGCGCTGCAGTGCGGAATAAAAGAAGGACTCGGCGCCCACAACGCCACTCGTCTCTTCAGAATCGGAAACAGGATGAAGTTTTTTTGTGAATAGTCACTGACATTTTAGTATTACATAACCACACAACAATCTCCTGACGGCGTAACTACTTCAAAACAAAAAGTTTTAAAATAGCTACATCATGTTGTGCAAGCTTCAGCTCTGTTGCTGCCTGCTCCTTCCTCATCGCCTCCACAAACTCGAAGATGTTGGGGTGATGTTTCCCCAGAAGTTTTGTGAACTTCAAGGAGGATGGTCATACTCACCACTCTCTACTTCGTAAAGTCACCAGCCTCACTGGTTGTCAGTGTTGACTTGCATTTAACATCATATCTGGTACACACTCAGTCCTTGTTGCCATTTGGCCCAGAACATCTACACCGGACCTTGTAGCTTCAGTACATGGCAGAATGCATCCCATATTTGCTTGTCGCAAATTCGACCACATCCATGTTCAATAATATTAAGTAGAGGGTAGATACAAATACAATGTTCTCAGTGATACTAAACATAAATTGATTCATGGTGAAAACGTCTCAGCTTATAAGTAATATAACCAATGCTCCAAAGAAGCCATGTACAATACTGCCATTTACATGAATCTTGGTAAAACCATTTTTGCTTTTAACCACATACAAATAAACTAATGCTACCACTCCTCAGCAAGCTATAACATGACTAGTTTGGGACTAGTCTGATTGCTCCTCCAAAAAGTAGCCGTAACTGGAAAATAAAGTAGCCGTAACGGGAAGTAGCCGCAACGGGAAGTAGCCGTAACGGGAAGTAGCCGTAACGGGAAGTAACCGCAACGGGAAGACTCCATTTTCCCTACCCTACTAATATAATCTCGTGACGAGCATCAATGGAAAGCTAGACTTTCGTGTATTAAATGTGATCAATCGTATGTATTTCTACTCTAATTTATATAGATGCTACATACCATTTTCCCAAACAGAAACTGAGCCTGGGCAACCGACGCGACGACAACCAACAGAAGAACGACAGTAAACTTCATCTTGTTTCCGATTCTGAAGAGACGAGTGGCGTTGTGGGCGCCGATTCCTTTTTTAACCCTGCACTGCAGCGCATGCGTACTGAGTGATTCTACACAAGTTGCTTCGAATTGGGGGTGTTAGTCTATACATGTTAATCTAGTTGTCCAACCTGCTGCGGCATCGACAATACCTCTGTCTTCCAATTGGCTTATTCCGCTGTTGTTGCTAGAAATGTTGGTTATAGTTACTTTTCCTTGATTGCGTAGAATGTTGATTTAAAACTAAATGGCCCACCTACCCTGCTGTATCGTAGCAGGACAAAGCCAGCGCAGAAAAGGGGAATGGCTTTTCAGCAGCAAGGTGAAAGACACTTCACAGTACGTTAGGCAGACCAGTTGAACGAAATCATTGTTGGTTTTATCATAATTGCTATAATCACGGACGGTTGCGTGCGTGAGTGTGTGTAGAGTTATATAATATATATGCCAAACCCGCCCCCCCCCCCCGAGGACATCACTGCGCCATACAAGCCTCTACTGGGGACTAGGGCTTCAAGAAGTCTACCGTAGCGACAATGACTATTAGTCCCACACCGATATGTTCCCCACCGGGAGTGTGCGAATATCTGCATGCGTAATTAGAGTGGATAGGTCTCTGATTCGGGGCAAGTACGAAAACCACGACATTCGTCTTTGTCATTTCCGAAGTCACGGTTACAGAGTGCACGATCCTTCTCCACCGAAAATGTATGTCTAACAGTAACGTTTGTATGAATCTGGCCAATGTCAACGAGCGTGACTCACGCATGGAGTGACGTGCCACAGCGCACCTGTTCGATCGTCAACGACCGTGACTCAACATGGAGCGCCGTTCATCGACTACAACGTGGGTCTTTCTTCTGTCCTCGCCTTAGCTTAATCCCTATTCAATCCGAATTTACGTGTTCAGTTCATTTGAAGAACATTTCGTGAGATTAAGATTGTTTCTTTGACCAACGTGTTTTTATGTGGACACCCTGAACAAACTTAGTTCAAAAATGTGTACATATTACAGGTCAGAAACCAGTTTGCTAGTTATGCAGTTATGATCGTGGGAATCCGCTACTCTGATGGTGCTGCTATTGTGATATATGAAAGGCACATGTGCATTTCAACTACGCTATGGCAACGCCAGATCCATTCGGCCATGAACGACACGACACGCATCGTCACGTCATTTGAAAGACGCCATTGCGATTGTAGTGTAAATGTCGACAATCGTATAGACTGGTGTCAGTTTTATAAAAGGTAATGCCTGAAACTATTTAAAAGGTACACACAGTAGATTTAATAAATAAGAATTACTTCTGATTTGCCACCGAATATAGACAAACACCCTTCTTGTTAGTCATATAATAAACATACCTACCTGCTCCAAGTTGGCCATAAGGTTATTAGTGGTGGAATTTGCATCATCATAAGACGATTTTATTTCATATCAGCTGGACTATTATAAAGGGTACTCTTCAGAGCAATAAGTATAAATCACGTGTGTGTGTGTGTGTGTGTGTGTGTGTGTGTGTGTGTGTGTGTGTGTGTGTGTGTGTGCATGTTATATACATATACATATATATATATATATATATATATATATATATATATATATATATATATATATATATATATATATATATTAAGATTGCGTATCGGTCAAAGTGGTTCATGATGTTAGAATATACAATGTGTTCGAGGATTTTGCAACATATACATGTTAGGGAGATGGGACGATAATTTGATGCAAGGGACCAATCTCCCTTCTTGAAGATGGGAGTGAGTGGGTATTCCCCTGTGACCAGTGATTTAAAAAAAATTAGACTGAGGGCTGGAACCAATTCGTTGGCGGTATGTTGGAGTATTTTGGCGGGAACCTCGTCGGGTCCTGTCATATATATTGCTATAATTATATATAGCTAATATTGCCACTCAGTGGAATTTTCCACTTACTCGAAGATGCCATTTGTGAAAAAGTGTTACGCGCATTAATACCCAAGGTTGCCTATGTCGAGTGGGTTCCTCGTTTCTTTTTGTTCGAGTGAGTTCCTCGCTTGTTTATCTCGAATGAGTTCCTTTCTTGCTTGCTTTATGGCATATCTGGCACAGCTCTGAACTGGTTTTTATCATACCTAACTGGTGGACACCAAACCATAATTGCAAACTGTTTCACGGCCGCACTCCCCACTTCGTGTGGTGTCCCCCAGGGTTCTGGTCTGGGGCCTTTGCGGTTCACTCTTTAAATTACGCCACTCAGCTCTGTTATCCAAAATCATAACTTGGACCACCACCTTTACGCAGATGATACACAGATCTACATTTCTTTGGCTACCTCGGATACAAATCGCTCCCTAAATCAGCTCAGCGATTGTCTCCAGGATATCTGACTCTGGATGACTGACAGCAAATTAAAGTTAAACGCAGACAAAACTGAATTTCTCATCATTGGTACTCCAAAGCAGTGTGGCAAACTTGATGCTTTTTTTCCCGACATGTATCCTGAATCAAACTATCACACCAGCAGCCTCAGCGAAGAATGTGGGAGTTACTTTTGATAAGAATTTCAATTTTAGACAACATATATCTCAAACGTGTCGTTGCTGTTTTTATCATATCCGTGATCTTCGCCGTATTCGCCGGTATATGTCACTTTCTGTCGCTAAAACTATTGCAACAGCTCTTGTTAGCAGCAGACTTGATTACTGCAATTCCATCCTTCATAATATTGCTATCAAGGATATTACAAAACTTCAACGTGTCCAAAATTGTCTGGCTAGGGTAGTTATACGATCTCCTCGTTCCTCTCGCTCAGTGCCACTTCTAAAATCGTTGCATTGGCTCCCTGTGCGATGTCGCATTATTTTTAAGATATGTACAAACAAACAACCTGCATATTTACATTCAATGTTCACTCCAGCAAGACAGCCCAGACAGCTTCGGTCGTCTGGTTCTAGTTTACTTTCTGTTTCCAGAGTTAAGACAAACGCTGGAACTCGAGCTTTATCGGTTGCCGCACCAACCCTGTGGAATTCACTCCCCGACAGCGTAAAATCAGCAAGAAATATAGCTTCATTTCGCCGTAATCTGAAAACCTATCTTTTCAAAATGGCCTATCCTCCTTAGCTTCTTGGCACCTCCATCCATCGGTTGACGACTTTTTGCATTGTACATGGTCACGAGAATGCCTAATCCTTTGGTTTTGTTGCGCCACTGAGCTCGGATTTTCCGAGGATATTGGCGCCAAAGAAGTCTTTTTATTATTATTATTATTATTACGTCGAGTGGGTTCTTTGATGCATGCATATGGCAAATGAGTTCGACGCTTGCTCGTATCGAGTGGGTTCATCGCTTGCTGGTATTGAATGGGTTCCTCGCTTGCTTATATCGAGTGAGTTGGGTTCCTCGCTTGCTCATGTCGAGTGGGTTCCTCACTTGGTCATGTCTCGAGGGTTCCTCGCTTGCATATGTCAAGTGGGTCACTCGCTTGGGCAAGTCTTTAGGGTTCGTCAGTTGCTCATGCCGAGTGGGTTCCTCGCTTTCTTTTGTCAAGGTGGTTCCTGCTTGCTTAAATCGAGTGGGTTCTTCTCTTGCCTATGTCAAGTGGGATCCTAGCTTCCTTATGCCAAGTGTGTTCTACTCTTGATTATATAGAGAGGGTTCCTCACTTGCTTTTATCGAGTGTGTTCCTCGCTTGTTTATGTCAAGTGGGATCCTCGCCTGTTTATGTCGAGTGAATTCTTCGTGTGCTTATATCGAGTGGGTTCCCCACTTGCTTATGTCAAGTGGAATCTTCGCTTTCTTATGTTGTGTGAGTTCCAATATGTATTAAATTCCCGTCTACTTCCTAAACATCATTTGATTAATCCAATGAGTTCATTTGCTTTTGAGGTAATACATTTAATATTATTGTTTGCTTTATATTTGAGATGTTATTAATGTTCAATAATGTTGCACTGACTTTAACATACATTAATTCAGTATGTATTAGTAATTAAAATGTATCGAATTAAACACTTCTTTACAAATGATGTCATCGTCTACTCTGAATAGGGTTAAAAAGCAATGTTGATATATAATAACGTGCTGACATAACAATTCTTGCCATACCCCTAACTCTACCGTTAAATGTGATCATCACCATACCCTTAACTGCACCCCTAAATATAATTCTCACCATACTCTTAACTGTGCCCTTAACTGTAATTCTCGCCATACCCTTAACTCTACCCTTAACTGTAATTCGCACCATATCCTTAACCGTACCCCCAACTGTAATTCTCATCATACCCTTAACTATACCCTTAACTGTGAAGCTCACGTACGGATGATCTTCTACTGTAAGATCGCTCAAGCCGCCTGAATATAGAGTGAAGTGAAGTGAAAGTTTATTCAACAACAACAACAACAACAACAACAACAACAACAACAACAACAACATAATACAGGTGCATAGTATGGTGTGCTGCTGCTGCTGCTGCTGCTGAAGGGACATAACGGAAGACTTATAAGGTGCTATGCCCTTCTCAAATTAAATAAATGCAATACAAGTAAAACATTTAATACAAAATAGCATTCACAATTCACTTATAAACTTATTACAGTGGTGCTTGTGCTAATTATAAATAAAATAATTGACATAACTTTCAATTAAAAGTTTATAAATATGCTGTAATAATGACAACTTGAATGTTTTTTAAATTGTGTTAAACTTGGTAGCTGGGTTATTTCATTTGCTAAACTGTTCCACGTATTTATACCTTTGACAGTGAGTGACAGTAGTCTGAGGTTGGTGTTTGTTTGTTTTTTAATATAAAACAGTTTGCTTTGTCTGGTACCATACATGTGTATAGCTTCGGTTGGTTTAAAGACTGCTTGAACCGACCATTTAAAGAGTGATTATTTGCTTTACAGAGTATAATCATAGTCTTGAATGTAACTAAATAATGAAGTTTAAGTATTTTTGAGCTGTGAAAAAATACAGATGTATGATCATGGTAATTAAGGTTATAAATAATCCGTATAACTTTTTTCTGTAACAGAAATAGTTTCTTGAGTCTGGATTGATACGTACTTCCCCATATCTCACAGCAATATGACATATGAAGTGAGGTGGGCGCTGTGTGCTGCCACGGTAGAGTTTTCGTGTCTCATTTAAGCATTTTCTTCCACAGGTGTGGACGTGTATTTGTAAATATTTTAGTACAGCGTTTGATGCGAATGACTGAAGAATGTCCTGGTGAATGATTTTTTTTTTAATTCGTCATATTCTTAATTATTGGCCATTGAACATTGTTTTGGTGAGCGGTCAACCGGATCGGTCGCTACACGCCTGCCAGGAACAAGCTGCCGAACCAGTTTTCGTCAAACGGGTCGGTCTCTACACGCCTACCAGGAATAAGCTGCCGAACCAGTTTTCGTCAGGTGCGTCTACCAGTCTACCAGAATGTCGTCAATGTGCGTCCCAAGCGACCTATTCAACACTGCCAACAACTTCAGTGACAATGCGAGCTGGGTTCATCAATGCATGTGACCACGTTTTGGTGTTTCCAATTTGCTGCATCACTAACTCTATTATATAAACATGTTGACTTTTACCGGCTGTCAACTACGGGCCATAGGGGCCAACATTATGAAGACTAACTTAAATATGTCGCTCAAAACACTCCTTACTCTTCGATCACTAAATATATGTGCAACTTCCAGAACGCACCGGGGAACTACTGCTGGAATAAACCATTTTCGCCCCATTTCTTCCGTAATAACAACTGGAAGACGACTAAGAACGAACATTGAACACATACACAAGGGGAGAATTAATCCAACAAACCTGGTTGACATATGTCGACAAACTGACACAAGGTATAATGTTACCTGCGTACTACTAAGCCAATCAGTACCATACCAACTAAATCGACTACTACCTACGACTGACGAGGAACTGAGGAACATCATCAAACTGCGCCCCTCAAAGACATGCAGTATGGATGCCTGCCCAACTGAACTCCTGAAGAGAACACTGCATATCCACATTCCCTATTTGGTGACCATAGTAAATAACAGCTTCGAACAAGGTATATTTCCTAACACGCTGAGAACTTCAGTTGTAAAACCACTGCTGAAAAGTGACACGATAAATAAAGATCTGCAAAAAAACTACAGACCAGTCTCCAACATAGCGTTCATCGGCAAAGTGTTAGAGAAAGTTGCAGTCCATCGGCTAACAGAACACCTAAATATGAATGGACTGCACGAAGAATACCAGTCTGCATACAAGACACTGCACGGTACCGAGACAGCCCTGTTGAGAGTAAAGCATGACATTGCAGGAGCTCTTGACAGGAACCATGCTATGATGTTTGTCATGCTAGATCTATCAGCAGCATTCGACACTATTGATCATGCACACTTGTTGAAACTTCTGCAAAATGAATACGGTGTGCGTGGAACGGTACTAGCTTGGTTCCGGACATACATGGAAGACCGCACCTATCGCGTCCAGATTGACTCAACAACATCAGAACATATTCCTCTACAGTGTGGTGTACCACAGGGCTCGGTCCTTGGGCCAGTTATATTTACTCTTTACACCACGTCAATGCAGCGCATATTCAGAAGACATGGAGTAAACTATCACAAATATGCGGATGACATTCAACTATATGCATCCTACAATCCAGCTGTGCCGGGCGACAAAGCAGAAACAGTGAGGCAACTCACATACTGTATTAGGGAAGTAAGACGATGGATGACTCTTCGTATGCTAAAGTTAAATGATGACAAAACTGAGATGATTATTTCTATATCAAAACGTCATCTCAAGTTATATGGAGTTTGCTCTATGACCAGTGGAGCTGACATCATTTCACCAGTAGACTGCGTACGAACTTTGGGGGTTCATACGGATCAACATCTGACGATGACACATCGTGTGACAGCTGTGTGTGCTGCTTGTAATTATCATCTATACAGACTATCATCAATATGTCACTATCTCACAACAGAAGCCACCAAAAGTGCTATAAACGCACTGGTGACCTCTCGCCTAGATTACTGTAACTCGCTCTTGGTTAACCTTGGTTAACCGGTAGCAAGTCGAATACATTTCAAGGTGCTAGTGTTGGCGTACTGATGTGTCAGTGGTTTGGCGCCGACTTAGTCGGCCGAACCTTTACACATCCAAACTTCTGATGGGCGTATACGCAAGGACTATGCGCAACACTGCACCAACGCATGACTAAGAAGAGCATTGGTGAATCTGTATTTGGAACAACAGAACTTTGGAATTCATTGCCCGCAAACACTCGTAATTCCAAGACGCTAAACATTTTTAGGAAGTCTTGAAAGACTCACTTTTTATTGGTCACTTCAAATATATGTAAATGAAGATAATAGTATGTGATGGACACTATGGATGGACTATTTGTGATATACATTAATTTTGCATTAGGATTCTCACCAGATTTTAAGGTTTTCTAAATTATTTTATTTATTTATTTCTAAAGTAATTTTATTTATTTATTCGGCGTTTACACATGTGTGTTTATAGTTAAATAGTATTTTATACCATGTACATCACGTTGATCCATATAGTGGGAATTAGCGCTTTAAAAAAAATGCTGTATTATTATTATTATTATATGTGGTTCAACAAGTGATTGATATAATATGTGTAACGCTTGACAATCAATAACATGCATAGTTTTATACAAAACTGATATGCTTTTTGATACTTTTGTTTCAACCATTTTTATATGTTCTCTCCGTGTTAGGTTTTCATAAATAGTTACTCTAAAGGGCTCACTCTGGTTAAGGAAGTAAAAGTTAATCTAATCCCAAATTGGGAACAACATGGGTGGGCATTTATTACTACAGAAGATACACAAGAATGTGGAAATGACCATGAATACGCATTAAATGCAGTCAGTGCAATTTTTTTAGAACATATGAACACGCGTGCAGCCAAAGCTTTCTATGATGGTGTTTCTGAGTACCTGCCTGTTCCGGCACCAGATAAAGGGGCTTACATTGTTAATATATCCCTTACAATATGCACTTGCTTAAGTTTTATTCATAAGGGACAGCCATATTTTGTAAGCATCTACATGCAGAGCATTATGGCCGAAGTGATACTTCTCCAACGCACTATGCTGTTTGCCATATTTTGTAAGCATTTGCATGCAGAGCATAGGGCCGAAACGATATTTCTCCAACGCACTCTACTGTTTGTAGCTTTCTTCATTTCTTTCCAGGTGGTTCCCTGCTTCTTTGTTTCATCGGTTAATTACTACCTTCCTCCATTTCTTTTGGTCTGCCTGGTTTTCTTTTTCCTTGGGAGTTCCAGTTGATTTTCAGAGGGTGTGCCTTATCCAGGTCTATTTTCTTTGTTCAATTTCGCGCCTGATGCTGTCTTGATCTGTGCTCCTCGTGAGTTTTTGTGTGTGATCTTGTCTTGCCAATTAAAATTTAGTATATATCTGAGACATTTGTTTAAGAATGTTTGTAGTTTTCTGGTTATTGTTTTTGTTACTCGCCGTGTATCAGAGCCGTAGAGCAAAACGCTTTTCACAGTGGTGTTGAAAATTGGGATTTTGTTTCTTGTTGAGACGGATGGTGTATTCCACACTGTATTTCAGGTGAATAATGCATGCCTGGCTTTTCCCGTCCTGCGTATTGACATTTACATATGTTCCTTCTTTGTATGTCACTACACTGCCCGTTAGTGTGTAGTCCTCCTCTGAATCCTTTCATTTGATATGTACTTTACGTTGTTACGTATTGATAACTTTCAAAAGTTTTGTCTTCTGTATGTTTATTATCAGCTAGGCTTGTCTTCTCTGCTTCCTGTATCAATCGGCTTGTCTTTGTCTACATCTATTTGGGTGGATTGATAGCAGGCAGATGTCATCTACAAAATCTAGGTCATCCAATTGTTTAGTGAATGTCCACTGGATGCCATTTCGGCTGTGCTTAACAGTTTCTCTCATTACTCAGTATATATCATCATGATAAAAATTAATGGAATATAATGCAGTAAAACTTAATGCAAAAGCAAGTTATTGTAACTGCCAGTATTAGGTCGCAATTAAGATAGATATATTGACTGGCAGCACCAAGTACGAAGGCATGTAAATGGATATTTCTGTGATAACACTGTGTAATATTTTTATCGTGACAATCACTCACTATAACTACACGAACAATTATCCCGTCCGGAGGATACGGGCATTTTTGCTAGTAATAATAATAAACTTCTACAACCTCTATGTCCTCATTAACATTATCGTGAACAAGGACACACAAAGTCATGATCCGAGCAAGGGACCGCCGAGGATCTAAGGTGGAAATGAAATTTAGAATAAATAATGTATTCAGCTTTTTACGGAAGGTAGGCCTTCGATCATTATTGCTAATAGATGGTTTGAGCTGCCTGAGGATATTTAAAAAATGCAGAAGCCTAGTCGAATAGGATGGTTGTTGTGCATACTATATACATCACACTATTCATTATGTAAGAGTGGACAGTGCCCGCGCTAAAACTGTTTGCCTGATTTAACTTTTCAGTCTGTCAGAATCTGGGTGCATGCATAATTTCAATCACACCCAGGCGATGATATGCGCGACAAACGGTGGCGCCACAGCTCGGAGCCTGGATAACCGAGGTTTCTCCGTCAAATCCTTATTTTACTGCTTTTAGTGTTGTTGTTAGTCCAGATAGTTCAGATGAACATCGCATATTTCGCATAGCCATATTACGTGGAGACAATCATCGTGTTTTACATTACGCTTCGATTCGACCCAGCCCTGGCTTCGAAATGTCAAATATCGGTTCTTTAATCTTGCTGAAAACGGTGCCAAACTAAAGGAGGCCATCGAGTTTGTTTTGCGCATGCGCTCCTCTAAATAGGTGACCGCGGACGGCGCGAAGGCGAGTTTTGTTTTTTGTATGTGTGTAGGTGTGTGTATTCGACGCTGTTATGTCACCTAAGGCTAAGCACCCCTCGCATATTGATGAATTACTCTGTAATCACTCTGATCATCCTGTGATTATGTGGCATTTCCCCATAACGGTGACTCCGTTCCTCACAGATTTGTCACGTTTGAATGAAACCACACATGACCATCGCATCGGCATCACCATGGGCATGTGCCTGATGTTTACCTTTCCGCTGAAAGAAAATATTACTACGGCATAAAAGTTGCAAAGCCCGAAGTCTACTGTAATAAAGCCAAACGAAAGGTTTATCTTTTAATGCCATTAATAATGTATGGCTTAAAAGGTATATTTATTGACACAAATATACACAGTATATTCTGCCCTCAAAGTCCAAAAATTATTTAAAGGCATACAAAAGCCAGGCAGTATTTAAAATAAAAAAAGTCAAATAAGATAATTGGCTTTTTTGCTCTTCCAGCATATTACAATTACTGCATATTTCAAACTGCTTTAACTTGGAATTATGATGCACTAGAACCACCAAATGTTGATAAGGAATGCAGCAGATACGACACAAGTCGGTGGTTCAATAATCTGATTTTCATAAATTCTGCAGTTACTGCTGTTGGCATTGCACAGGGGTATTATAATATGGTCCCGCAAAACTACTGTACTGGAGTCCAATTCTAGGGCAAGGCTGACTTTCTGCAACAATTTTAGTGTGGTAATTTAGTTGTGTAGGCCTAAATGAGGCAAACACTGTATTAAATTATTCCCTATAGATGGGCTGTGGGGCACCAAGTTACCAAGGTGTAACATGAGGTTATGCTAGAGTGTGTCTATGGAGAGGCTATGTACCAGCATGGGCGGCTTGCCCACCCATGTCTCTTTGCCCCTGCGACAGAGGTAGAAGGTGGCTGAAAGCGAGAATGAGAAGCGCATGCACTAAAAACTACTGGGGAGCGGTAGACTAATGGTTAGAGCACTCGACAATTGATCGAGAGAACATTGTTTCGATTCCACCTCTGCCGTTTCGAAGCTTTGGCAGTTTCGTTCATCCCACTTTGTCTGTATCTTTCAGAAACCCTAAAACCATTGGTCCTTTCCACCTGGTGTCTATGCCAGGGGAAGTAAACGATCCCATGCAGGGACAGAAGAAATTTGTGGGCTCACTAACTCTACAGAAGGACAACTTTGAAACTAACCACTGTTTGGATTTAAATGATTTTTTTAAATATTTAATGAAAGGTTTACCTAATTTTTTTCTTCACATGTTTGCATAAGTAACAAAATGTTTTACTACAACAAAACCTGCCCACTTGTTATCTGGATTGATTTAAATTACGGTGGAATTGAAATGCCAATTGCAATTCTAATTCCTGAATAGATTTTTTAAAAAAGTATTTCCAATTGACAAAATGTCTTTGCTACTTTCAGTTAATTTTCAGTGACGTTTTTAATTCCTAATTACATCTTGCAGCTTTTTAACTCAATTTATTCATTACAAATAATAATTAAAATATAATATATTGTATGTATCCTTTTTGTTTGCCATTTATGCCATAATATGCAGAAATTAAATAAAGCTGCACTTGTTATTTTTTGTTTCGAGCAGGGTTGAACAAATCATGCATTTTGTTTAATAAAAAAAATCAATTTTTTTTTATATATAGACATTTATATAGATGTTTATATTTATAAACTCTTTCAAATGTGTACTTTTCAAATCAATTTGGGTATTTGTCTTAAAAGAGGGTACATTAATTTTTGCTTATATAAAGACATTAGACAATGTCCACAACGCCTCACCCCCTGTAGTTGCATAATTTGTCCTGGAAAGGAAAGCATGCTGTGTGTCTGTGGCTAATGGCTATAGCAGTGATAATTATTGTTTGCTGAGAGGGTGGATTAGCACCTGTCCAGGGTTCTGTATACTCTAAGGGTCTCTGACCAGACAGCAAACTGGTACAGTATTAAACAATTGTAGCCCAGACTGTCTCACTTGAGTCAACATACTGAATTGGTAACAACTAGCACAAGCTCTAACTGGACTTTAGCTCAGAGCTTCTGACTAGAAAATATACTTCCTCTTGAAGACAAGTTTGTGCGGCTTCGCTGCATTCAGAAAGGGAATACCTCAAACATACACAATGTCATAATATATTTGACTATCAGGCTATACAATACAATACAACTACACAAGTGTGCGCACATCGTGCTTTTGTATTAAAAAACATACTAAACTTTGTTGATCTTGATGCTTGTAAACAATTGTTTGTGTTAAATTCATATAAATCAGCGATTAAAAAAATATGAAATAAAAATCATAAATCAATGATTTTTTTGGAGTGATTTAAATCAATGATTTATATCAAATTATTTAAATCAAACAACCCTGCTTCGAGTATGTGTATGGCTGCGCTGATCAAATACTGTTAATTCAAAGAATTGGTGTTTTAGAATTGGAATTTTGGAGGTGTAATTGGAACTGGTATATGTAAACGGTGTGTAACTGGAATTGCTATTATGTCATTGGCTCCAAGTATGCCTGTTAATAAAAAGTTGTTATATATATATATATATATATATATATATATATATATATAAACTATGATCATGTTTTGCAGACACAACAACGAGCGTGGTGGCTACGTGTGGGGGCGACACTGTCTGCCTGATCGACTGTGACACAGGACGTGTGATGAAACGGTTTAAACAGCAGAAGGAGGTGAATATTGGCAGAACTTTTGTGTCCAACTTCCTGTGAAATGTGTTTGATATTGTAAGAAATTATGGAAAAACTGCATGGGAATATTTAGTCGTTTTGATATATGTGACAGTGTACATTAAACCCAATTAGTTGCTACTAGAGTCAAAATGGTTGCGCCACCTGCGGATGTAGGAGAGTAATTTATGGATACAAATTGCTGAAAGAACTTATTTTTGAAAACTTTCAATTGTTATCAATTCTCTCAATCATGTTAGCATTCTGACTAATTTTTTATTGATCATGTTATATAATTAATTAATTAAATAAAAATGCAAAATATATTATTTCTTGCATGAAGTTGTTATCAAGTAACCAATTTATCAGATTTGTTAATGCTTTTTCTCTTCTTTGCAGCAATGTTTCTTTGTTGCCTGAACTACCTCGAGCCTGTAGAACGAGACCTCAAGAGAGTGGCCAACAAACATATTGGCTGTGAGAAGTTTGTATATTATTTATTATCATTGTTGATGCCACAGAAATAAAAACAGTGATATTTTTAAAAGAATAAACTATATTTTAACGGGGACGACTGTAGCATAACGGCATCATCTGGATTGGTTTTAATAATTTTTTTATTTCTTTTATGTACGTGTGTATTAAATAAATAAACATTATTTGACCAACTAATTTCTTAAAACATTTGGAACAGTTGCACTGAAGCGAATACTTGCGATTCGTGACTGTTTGTGGAGATGTTTTAGGAAAAGTGCAGCTAACTCAAAAATATAATGTATAGTATCTTCACTGTGTGGGTGGATGGTTTGCCGTATTTGCGGTTACGTGACTGAAGCCCTGCTCGTGTGACTACTATTTGCCTGGAGACCTCTTCTTCCTTCATGGCACACAAGAGGGGCCATTTCTCTCCGCGGGAGAGACAGGAGAGGAAATTACCCACAGCTACAGAAATCCTCTATCAATGTCCTTTTGGTTTTCTTATTGACATAGGAGAACTGGTTATTCAGTGATTTTGTTTTTCCATTTCAGGTTTCAATGCCCACATCAGACTGTTGTTGCCTGAACAGCTCGTCTGTTACGCCGAGTTAGGCAACGGTCGACCGAATCGAGCTGTGCAGTGTTATTTCATCAGCGCCCTATTGTTTCATCCTGGCGAACCAACGTGGCTCTTCAGTGAGTGTCGGCTAATTTGTGATGGCACAAGATGTATGTGCAGCTTTTATTGAAAAGTTATGATTATCTCGGTAATAAAATGATCAGATTATAACATACAGCATGCAGGAAAAATGTGATTGTGATTCACATAATTATCACGCAGTGATAAAATATATATCATGCTGAAGCTCTTTCAATTGTGCATCTGAAAGACCCCCAAAAAACAAATATGTCAAAAGCAACTTTTGGTAGATTCTGACAGCAAGGTACATATATGTTGCACTGCATATAACCTTTAGAAAGCCAATAGCGGGCCTTGTAGAAATTTGTATTAAAAATGTGTGTGTATTTCTTCATTCATGTGATTCTACCAGGTGGGACATCTGACACGAATGTCACATTGTGGGACATAGACACGCCGCAATGACAGAACTATGAGGTGCAATGTAGGTAGGTCGTCGTGTTGTAATCACGGCTAGGGGACTATCTCAAAATGGGTTTGATACTAAACAAAATTGGTATGGGGAGAGGGGTCATCAGCTGTTTCGTGTAGTGCCGTACATCGATGTATTTTCCTAAAAAACATTGTTTACAATCTGCTCCCAGTTCACAAGGACAGAACAGGTTTGATACTAAGCAAAATTGGTGTTATGGGGGCTTCACGGTATACATCAATGTATTTTCCCAAAAACGTTCTTAATATTTTGGCCCCAGTTCATAAGGGAGCTGACTTCGAACACGTGTAGGCAGTTTTGCATTAAGATTGGTAATAGTCGGAATAACATGTTTTTGATCGCTAGATGGCAGGCATGTATGAGTCATTATGAGTCGCGGGATCGATTGTCGACGGATGTACAACATGTAATTTTGTATTTTAAATTAGGTGGTTGGACCAGTTATGTGTCCACAACAACAACAAGAACGCAGATAGTTAAATAATTAATGTTTCAGCAAAGAATACCTCGTACCATCAAACGCGCTTACTGGTTACCCAAAAATTGGCTGATCTGCTGATCTGACATTTGAACAACGGTCGAGCATGCATTGGCGTAGATACACGATTGTTTCAGCACATGGCAAAATATTCGCGCAAATTACGTGTCGTATTTTCGTCGACAGTCTCGCACGATTTCACCTTTATATTAGTTTTATATTATGCACCAGCGGTGCACGGGTTATTTCGGGTAGGCTCATTTATGAACTTTATGTAATAGTTACAGCATGACAGATGATGACATTTGCGCTATAATTCAAATCAAATTGAATTGAATTCAAAGTTTCGTGTTTGGGCCAGCTCCTCATTTTGCATAGCCCCGGAGAAGGCATCTTGAACATGGTGTTCAGTAAAAGTACTGGCCACCTAGTGGCAGGATGTGAGGAAGGCTGCTACGTGTGGAAGATCGACCAATCAAGGAACGTCAAGAAACACAGGTTACTTTTTTGTTCGGTCACCATTGCTATGGATTATTGCTTCTGTTGCTTTGTAAATGTAATTCTTTTTTTGGTGACCATTCCTACAAAACATGTTTTGGTTTATATGTAATTTCCTTGTCATATTAAAGCTGATGTGTGTTTTGAAACAGAGGTTACTATTTATGTTGTCTAACCATATTTATACAGTACTTTGCACTCTCTAGACGTCTAAGAAGTTTATATGTTATTTACATTATGTGTATAATTTCCATTGAAATGACCCCTATTTGCATTTTACATTGTCTGCCAGATCTAGTTTTAGCGGATTAAAATATCAGCAAATGTTGGCGGAATTATAAAACTACTATAAGTGAACAGGTATGATATGTCAAAGCTGCCATAAAGGTAATAGTCTCTGGGCAATTTCCAGAGAGCCCTCCTTGGAGCTGGTTCTTCCGGGCATCAAGAATAAAATGGTGGATGGACTGACGCTGGTCAGTGACGACTTGGTAGGTCAGTCGGTCATCGCCAAGGAAACCGTGGCTTTGGGACTGCTTACTAAATATTTGCAGTTACATTGGAATACTGCACCTACAGATAAAAAGTCTGATAATTTCTTTCAGAAAATCATATTATAGTATAAATTATATCTTTTCTAACATTTTCACCATCAAAATGTGTTTTAATGAACACCGATTTTTGTAATACAATTTTATTTTCATCTGGGTAATTCTTATATTTCGGTTCAAATATAATTGCATGCTCATCATCAAGGTCGATGTTCACAAGCAAATATCTCACCTAAAAATGGTCACACTCTCTGTGTATAGAAAAGTTATATAACTGAGTGGGAATTAATCAGGCCTAACTTCAGCAGATATATTAAACCTTGCAATGTCTTCCGTTGCAGCAAGTAAGCCATCACACCAGGGTTGGATATTCCTGTGGACATTGTTCTCTCCATTGGTCAGTAACCGTCGGTCCACCAGGTGTGCAGTGACCACTGTCCAACCCCTGATTGTTCTTGATTGGAGCCACACGGACGTCGAGTTCATCATCCCAGGAGCACGGAATGGTTTAACAAGATTTAACAAGATTTGCCATCCAAGGCCCAGATGTTAAGTGGACAAGGAAGCGATTGGCTTATCGAGAGTCCAATATTGTTCATCTACTTATAACCCGCCCTCCTGAGATATGTGTCAACCTTGTTTTTAAACATATTCACGCTGCTAGCAGTTACACAATCTGTAGACAATTTGTTCCATTCATTTATTGTCCTCTGTGAGAACGAGTGCTTCCTGATGTCCAATCTACATTGACCCTTTACTAATTTTACACCATATCCTCTAGTTTTGCTATCCTTCTTGAGTGAGAAAAACATATTTCTATCAATATTTTCATATCCATTCAATATCTTAAAAACTTCAATCTGATCTCCTCTTAACCTCCTTGTCTCTAGAGTTGTTAAACCACATTCTTTCAGGCGTTCTTCATAAATAAGGTATCTCAGTTCTGGAATCATTTAAGTTGCTCTCCTTTGTATGCGTTCAAGCATATCTATATCCTTCTTACGATATGGTCTCCAAGCTTGTATACAGTATTCCAAATGAGGTCTAACTATTGCTTTATACAGAGGTAAAATTAACTTTTTCCCTTGTATGCTATGTTTCTTCTAATCAATCCAAGAATTTGATTACCCTTTGAAGCTGCAATACCACACTGCTCTGAAACTTTCACATCAGCACTTATTGTAACTCCTAAGTCCTTTTCTTTTACAGTAGTACCCAGAACAGTATCTCCCATTTTATAGTTTACATCCAAGTTCCCATGTCCTGTATGTAGGCATTTACATTTCCCAAAATTGAACAACATCTGCCATTTCTCAGACCATTCCACTAATCTCTCTAGATCGTTTTTTAAATGTTGTTTATCACCATCAGTATTAACCTTTCTGAACAGTTTTGTGTCATCCGCAAATTTCAGTACGTTACTTGTTATACTGTCGTCCAAGTCATTGATATATATTAAGAATAATATAGGTCCTAATACTGATCCTTGAGGTACCCCACTCATAACCGGTTTCCAATTTGAAACTTCTCTATCTACTAAAACTCGTTGTCTTCTGTCAGTCAGCCATTGTTCTATCCAGTCAGTTATGCTATCCCCGATACCAAGGGTTTTTAATTTAAGTAGTAATCATTGATGTGGCACTTTGTCAAAAGCTTTCTGAAAATCTAAGTAGATAATATCCCACGTCTATCTACTTAGTGATTTCTTCCAAAAAACATAACATATTTGTTAAGGATGACCTCGATTTTAGGAATCCATGTTGAGAAGAATTTAGTAATTTATGCTTAATGAGGAAGTCAACCATATGGTCTTTAATTAACCTTTCTAATAATTTACAAATCACTGACGTTAAACTCACTGGTCTGTAATTATCTGACTTATTTCTCGAACCCGTTTTAAATAATGGTATGATGTTTGCTTCTTTCCATTGAAACGGAACAATTCCCTCTTTTAATGAAAGTTGAATACTCTTGGGTAATATCATGCAGCGGTTTGCCCTCAAGTTGGGGGTTATGTGTAGCCTAGGATTCCTTAGAAAGTGTGAACTTTTCCTCTGAAATTTATCGCCTTGAAAACTTCGACAATTCAGTTGTTTTACATCTAAAATGTATTTGTCAACTGGGCAGGGATTTTAAAATCTCACAACCAAGACATTTATCATTACAAAGTCCAATTTGTATAATGCATAAGAAAGAATGTCCACCAGATCGGGACACCATTCGAAGTAAGCTATTATGTTGATCATAGTTGCTCAGTGATAGGGATAGGATCGCTGTCTGAATATTTTAGTGCCAAATGAAAGCTTAGACTTTTTTCCACATTGACAAATATAGACAGTTGTGAAATTATGTGAAAATAGAGCTTCCATGCAGTAATTGCAGTATGGCTGAATGCTTTAAAGTAGTTGAATTTGTGTTCAAATGAATACGCCTGCTAGGGGTGAAGTGCAAAGTGCTTAGATTTGGACTACCAAGTACATGAGATAACAGCTATATCGTTATATACTGTCAATGTAAAATCCTTCAACTTTGCCAACTGGTTGGGGGTATTGTCTCCTTTCCATTCAAAATAATTTAACTTCTTTTGAACATGATTTGTGACTTTTGATTTCCCAAAGAAACGTTAGTAAAATGCATTATAATAATCTGTCCCCCATCAATTACGATACATCTGCTGCTCAGGTCTGCTGGCCTGTGGAGACGCTGATGACAGGATATGGCTGTATAACCTCGAGAAGTACACAGCTTCCTGGAAGGTTCTGACAATGAAACAGACAGCTAAGCCATCTCGAGTGAGTTCACTTGATTATATTTTCATCACTGGTGGATCCATCAATCTTCTTCAGGATGCAATTAAATGAACAAGCTTCATGAGTATGCAACATGAAAACATGTTGAAAGAAAGCGAGGAGCTCCTGGGATGCCCAAAATACACAACTAGAATACATAGTCACTGTACCCACAGTACACAGCTAGAATACATAGTCACTGTACCCACAGTACACAGCTAGAATACATAGTCAGTATACCCACAGTACACAGCTAGAATACATAGTCACTGTACCCACAGTACACAGCTATAATACATAGTCACTGTACCCACAGTACACAGCTAGAATACATAGTCACTGTACCCACAGTACACAGCTAGAATACATAGTCACTGTACCCACAGTACACAGCTAGAATACATAGTCACTGTACCCAAAGTACACAGCTAGAATACATAGTCACTGTACCCACAGGACACAGCTAGAATACATAGTCACTGTACCCACAGTACACGGCTATAATACATAGTCACTGTATCCACAGTACACAGCTAGAATACATAGTCACTGTACCCAGTGTACACAGCTACAGTACATAGTCACTGTACCCACAGTACACAGCTAGAATACATAATCAATATATTTACAAGAGTACAGAGTACACAGCTACAATTCATAGTCACTGTACCCACAGTACACAGCTAGAAAATATAGTCACTGTATCCACAGTACAAAGCTAGAATACATAACAGATAGTTAGTCTACCCACAGTACAGAGTTCACACCTACAATTCATAGTTAATGTACCTACAGTACACAGCTAGAATACGTATTCACTGTAACCAGTGTACACAGCTACCATACGTAGTTACTGTACCCACATTACGCAGCTAAAATACATTGTAACTCTAAGCACAGTAGAGAGTACACAGCTACAGTTCACATATATTTTACCCACAGTACACAGCTAGAATATATATTCACTCTACCCACAACTAGGCTAGCACTGGGCCTAAAATCTGTTTAGCCAATTTGGCTAAAGGTTCAAATTTTCTTTAGCCAAATGAAATTTTGTTTAGCCATTTTTTTAGCAGACACTAAGATGACAAAACGTCAAAATGCAAAACATGACATAAAATAATGTGTTATGGCCTCGTAAAAAAAGAAACTAGTTTCTTGTCCCCGCCCATTTCCTTTTATGTCTCCGCCTCCTTTTTTATTTACTATTGAAAAAGATTATTTTAAAAAGATTTTCCGGTTCTGTGAAGAAATCTTTGTCCAAAAAAAATTTACTGTACGAAATACTGTTATTCTTTTTCAGTTCACTCGTTATTCATCATACAAGGTGTAGGGATGTATGTGCATTCAACAGAGTCTAAAATAAGATTCAAATGATGATGCCTTGCACTAAATTATCTTGGCAGACTCATTTACAAAATTCCAGCCTCAATCAGTATCAATGCCATTCAGGTTTATGCATGTGATACATACTGATGAAACCATGGCCAAACCTGCTCATGACATTCATAAATATATTCAAAATTGCGTTTGCTTCTTGTTTCTTTATGGTCAATTTAAGTAGTGTTCAGGTGTGGGTGCAGTGAATATGTTTTCTAGCTGGGTATTGTGACAATACACAGCTAGAATACATAGTCACTGTACCCACAGTACCCAGCCAGAAAACATATTCACTGTACCCACAGTACACAACTAGAATACATAGTTACTTCACGCACAGTGCACAACTAGAATACATATTCACTGTACACACAATTAGCAGGTAGAATATATATTCAGTGTACCCCCAGTACACGGCTAGAATACATATTAACTGTTCCCACAGTACACAGCAAGAATAAATAGTCACTGTACCCACAATAAACAGCTAGTACAGGGCTAGATTACATAATCATTGTAACCACAGTACACAGCTACAAAACATAGTCACTGTACTCACAGTACACACCTGGAATACATAATCACTGTACATAGAGCACACATCTAGAATACATAGTCACTCTACCCACAGTAAACAGCTAGAATGCATAGTCATTGTACCCACAGAACACAACTAGAACACAGTAACTGTACCCTCAGTAGAAAGCTAAAATACATTGTCACTGTACCCACAGCACACAGCTAGAATGCTTAGTCACTGTACCTAGAGTACAAAATTGGAATACATAGTTACTGTACCCGCACAACACAGATATAATGCATAGTCATTGTACACACAATAAACAGCTAGAATACATAGTCACTGTACCCACAGTACACAGCTAGAACACATAGTCACTCTACCCAAAATAAACAGCTATAATACATATTCTCTCTACCCACAGTACACAGCTAGAACACATATTCACTGTACCCACAGTACACTTTTGGAATACATAGTCACTCTTCCCACAGTCCACAGCTAGAATACATACTCACTGTACCCACAGTAAACGGCTAGGATACATAGTCACATTACCCAAAGTACACAAGTAGAATACATAATCATTGTACTGTACCCACAGTACACAATTAGATTACATAGTCACTCTACCCACAGTAATCAGCTAGAATACATTGTCACGGTAATGACAGTACACAGCTAGAATACATAGTCAATCTACCCACAGTACACAAGTAGCATATATAGTCACTGTACCCACAGTACACAGCTAGAATAAATACTCACTGTACCGACAGTACACAGCTAGAGTATATAGTCACTGTACCCACAGTACACAGCTAGAATACATAGTCACTGTACCCGCAGTACACTGCTAGAAGACATAGTCACTGTACCCACCGTGCACAGCTAGAATGCATAGTCACTGTATCTACAGTACACGGCTAGAATACATAGTCACTCTACCCACAGTGCACGGCTAGAATACATAGTCACTATATCCATAGTACACAGCTAGAATACATAGTCACTGTACCCACATTCCACGGGTAGAATACATAGTCACTGTGTCCACAGAACACAGCTAGAATACGTAGTTACTGTACCCACAATACCCAGGTATAATAAATAGTCACTCTACCCACAGTACAGAATTCACACCTACAATTCATAATTAATGTACCTACAGAACACAGCTAGAATACATATTCACTGTACCCAGTGTACACAGCTACCGTACGTAGTCAATATACCCAAAGTGCACAGCTAGAACACATAGTCACTCTACCCACAATACACATATATAATACATAGTCACTGTACCCATAGTACAGAGCTAGAATACAGAGTCACTGTACCCACATTACACAACTAGAACACATAGTCACTGTACCCACAGTACACAACTTGAATACATAGTCAATGTACCCACAGTAGAAAGCTACAATATATAGTCACTGTACCCACAGCACACAGCTAGAATGCATAGTCACTGTACCCAGAGTACAAAACTGGAATACATAGTTACTGTACCCACAGAACACAGATAGAATGCATAGTCACTGTACCCATAGTACACAGCTAGAATACATAGTAACTATACCCTCAGTAAATGGGCAGAATACATAGTCACTGTACCCACAATGCACAGCTAGAATACATATTCACTGTACCCACATTAAACAGCTAGAATACATAGTCACTGTACCCACAATAAACAGTTAGAATATATAGTCACTGTATACACAGTGCACGGTTAGAATACATATTCACTGTACTCAGAGTACAAAACTAGAATAGATAGTCACTGGACCCATGGTACACGGCTGACATACATAGTCAATGTACCCACAGTGCACAGCTAGAATGCATAGTCACTGTACCCAGAAAACACGGCTAGAATACATAGTCACTGTATCCATTGTACACAGCAAGAATACATAGTCACAGTATGCACAGTCCATGGCTAGAATACATAGTCACTGTATCCACAGTACACAGCTAGAATATGCAGTTACTGTACCCACAATACACAGCTGGAATAAACAGTCACTCTAACCACAGTACAGAGGTCATACCTACAATTCATAGTTAAAGTACCTAGGGTACACAGCTAGAATACATATTCACTCTACCCAGTGTTTACAGCTACCGTTCTTAGTCACAGTACCCACAGTACGCAGCTAGAATACATAGTCACTCTAACCACAGGACAGAGTGCGCAGCTACAATTCATAAATAATGTAGGTACAGTACACAGCTAGAATACATATACACTGTACCCATAGTACGCGGCTAGAATACATAGTCAAGGTTCCCAAACAACACAGCTAGAATGCATAGTCACTGTACCAAAGTACACAATTAGAATACACATTCATTTTATTGTACCCACAGTACACAACTAAAATACATAGTCACTCTACCTTTATTAAACAAATAGAATACATAATTACTATACCCACAGTATACAGGTAGAAAACATAGTCACTGATCCCACAGTACAAAGTTAGAAAACATAGCCACCGTATCCACAACACACAGCCAGAATGCATGGTCACTGTACCCACAGTAAAAAACAGGAATACATAGTTACTGAACCCACATAACACAGCTAGAATGCATAGTCACTGTATACAGCTACAATACATAGTTACTGTACCCAATATATACAGCTACAGTACTTAGTCATGGTACCCACAGTACACAGCTAGAATACATAGTCACTGTACCCACAATACTCAGCTAGAATACATTGTCACTGTACCCATAGTACACAGCTAGAAAACATAGTCACTTTACCCACAGTACACGGGTAGAATACATAGTCACTGTACCCAGAGTACACGTGTAGAATACATAGTCACTGTACAAACAGTGCACTGTTAGAATACATATTCACTGTACCCACAGTACACAGATACAATAAATAGTCACTGTACCCACAATAAACAGCTATAATACATATTCACTGTACCCCCAGTACACGGTAGATTACAAAATTACTGTACCCACACTACACACCTAGAATACATAATCACTCTACCTACAGTACACAGCTAGAATACATAGTCACTTCGCCCACAGTACACAACTAGAATACATAATCATTGTACTGTACCAACAGTACACAACTAGAATACATAGTCACTCTACCCACAGTAAACAGCTAGAATACATAGTCACTGTACCCACAGTACACAGCTAGAATACATAGTCACTGTACCCGCAGAACACAGATAGAAAGGATAGTCAATGTACACACAATAAACAGCTAAAATACTTATTTACTCTACCCAGAGTACACAGCTAAAATACATAGTCATTGTACCCACAGTACACAGCTAGAACACTTACTTTTGGTATAGTGACTAAATATTCCTAAATATTCTACTTGTGTACTGTAAGTACACTGACTATATATTCTAGCTGTGTACAGTGGGTACAGTGACTATGAATTGAAGCTGAGTACTGTGGGTATAGTGACTATGTATTGTAGCTGTGTACTGTGGGTACAGTAACTATGTATTCTAACTGTGCACTGGGTACAGTGAATATGTAGCTGTGTGCTGTGTTTTGTGTGTACAGTGATTATGTATTCTAGCTGTGTACTGTTGGTACAGGATCATGTACTGTAGCTGTGTTCTGTGCGTACAGTGAATACGTATTGTAGCTGTCTAATGTGGATACAGTGAATTTGTATTCTACATGTGTACTGTGGGTACAGTGGCTATATATTCTATCTATGTACTGTGGGTACAGGATATTCTAGCATTGTTCTGTGTGTACAGTGACTATGTATTCTAGCTGTGTACAATGGGTTGAGTGACTATGTATTATAGATGTGTACTGTGGGTACAGTAGCTATGAATTGTAGCTGTATAATGTGGGTACAATGACTATGGATTCTTGCTGTGTATTGTGGGTACAGTGAATATGTACAGTAGCGGTGTACTGTGGGTGCAGTGTATATGTATTCTAGCTTTGTACTGTGGGTACAGTGACTATGTATTCTAGATGTGTGCTGTGGGTACAGTGATTATGTTCTCAAGTTGTTTACTGTGGGTGCAGTGACTATGTATTCTAGCAGTGTACTGAGGGTACAGTGACTATGTACCGTAGCTGTGTACTTTGCATACAGTGAATATGTATTACAGTTGTGTACTGTGGATACAGTGACTATGTATTCTAGCTGTGTACTGTTGGTACAGTGAACATGTATTTTAGCGTTGTACTGTGGGTCCAGTGAATATGTATTCTAGCGTTGTACTGTGGGTAGTGTGACTATGTATTATAGTTGTGTACTGTGGGTACAATGACTATGTATTCTAGCTGTGTACTCTTGGTACAATAACTAATTATTCTAGCTGTGTACTGTGGGTTTAGTGATTATGTACTGTAGCTGTGTACTGTGGGTACAGTAACTTTATATTATAGCTGTGTACTGTGGATACAGGGACTATATACTGTAGCTGTGTACTGTGGTTACAGTGACTATGTATTCTAGCTGGGTACAGTGACTATGTATTCTAGCCGTGTACTGTGGGTACAGTGACTATGTATTCTAACTATGTACTGTGGGTCCAGTGACTCTGCATTCTATTACTGTGGGCATAGTGACTATGTATTCTAGCTGTGTACTGTGGGTACAGTGACTATGTATTCTAGCTATGTACTGTGAATACAATGACTACGAATTGTAGATGTGTACTTTGTACTGTGGGTATAGTTACTATTTATACTAGCTGTGTATTTTGGGTAGAGTGAATATGTAGTCTAGCAGTGTACTGTAGGTACTGTGGTTATATATTGTAGCTGTGTAATTCGCATACAGTGAATATATATTAAAGCTGTGTTCTGTGGGTACAGTTACTATGTTTTCTACCTGTGTACTGTGCGTACCGTGATTATGTATTCTAGCTGTGTGCTGTGGGTACATTGATTATGCTTTCTAGCCCTCTTCTGTTGGTACATTGATTATGTATTCTATTTTTGTACTCTGGGTAGGGTAACTAT
Organism: Lamellibrachia columna; assembly: GCA_963662155.1. Taxonomy (NCBI): domain Eukaryota; kingdom Metazoa; phylum Annelida; class Polychaeta; order Sabellida; family Siboglinidae; genus Lamellibrachia; species Lamellibrachia columna. The sequence goes on from OY759269.1 coordinate 32,833,104, forward strand.
GAATTCTAGCTGTATACTGTGGGAAAAGTGACTATGTATTCTAGTAATTTACTATATGTATAGTGACTAAATATTCTAGTTGTGTACTGTGGGTACAGTGACTATGTAGTCTAGGTGTGTATTGTGGGTAGAGTGACTACGTATTGTAGCTGTGTACTGTTGGAAAAGTGATTATGTATTCTCACTGTGTACTGTGGATACAGCGACTATGTACTGTAGCTATGTACTGTGGGTAAGGTAACTATATATTATATCTGTGTACTCAGTGTACATTGAATATATTTTAGCTGGGCACTGTGGGTACAGTGATTATGTATTATAGCCGTGTACTATGGGTACAGTGAATACGTGTTCTAGGTGTGTACTGTGGGTACTGTGACTATGTATGCTAGCTGAGTACTGTGGGTACAGTGACTATGAATTGTAAATGTGTACTGTGGGTACAGTGACAACATATTTTAGCTGTGCACGGTTGGTACAGTGACTATGTATTCTAGCCGTGTACTGGGGGTATAGTGACTACGTGTTCTAGCTGAGTACTATGGGTACAGTGAATATGTATGCTAGATGTGTACTGTGGGTACAGTGACTATGAATTGTAGCTGTGTACTCTGGGTACTGTGACTATGTGTTCTAGCCGTGTACTGTGGTTTCTGTGTATATGTATTCTTGCTGTGTAGTGAGGTTACAGTGACTGTGTATTCTAGCCGTATACTGTGTGTACAGTTACTATGTATTCTAGCTGTGTACTCTGGGTTGAGTGACTATGCATTTTCGTTGTGTACTGTGGGTACAGTGACTATGAATTGTAGCTGTGTACTGTGGGTAAAGTGACTATGTATTCTTGCTGTGTGCTGTGGGTACAGTGATTATGTAATCTAGTTGTGTACTGTGGGTGGAGTGGCTATGTATTCTACTTGTGTAATCTATGTACAGAAGCTATGTATTCTACCTGTGTACTGTGGGTACAGTGACAATGTATTCTAGCTGTGTATTGTGGGTACAGTGATTATGTATTCTAGCGTTGTACTGTGGGTAATGTGACTATGTATTCTTGCTGTGTACTGTGGGTACAGTGATTATGTATTCTAGCTGTGTACTGTGGGTAGAGTGACTATGTATTCTAGTTGTGCACTGTGGGTACAGTGACTATGTATTCTAAGTGTGCACTGGGGGTACAGTGACTACGTATTCGTGCTGTGTGCTGTGGGTACAGTGAATATGTATTATAATTGCACACTGTGGGTACAGTGACTATATATTCTAGCGGTGTACTCTGGGTATAGTAACTAATTATTCTAGCTGTGTACTGTGTGTTTAGTGACTATGTATTCTAGCTCTGTACTGTGGGTGCAGTGACTATTTATTCTAGTTGTGTACTGTGGGTACACTGACTATGTATTCTTGGTGTTTACTCTGGGTACAGTGACTATGCATTCTAGCCATGTACCGTGGGTACAGTGATTATGTATTCTAGCCGTGTAATCTGGGCACAGTGACTATGTATTCTAGTTGTTTACTCTGGGTACAGTGACTATGTATTCTAGCTGTTTACTGTAGGTACAGTGACCTTATACTGTAGCTGTGTACTGTAGATACAGTAACTATGTATTCTAACTGTGTACTGTGGGTACAGTGACTATGTACTGTAGCTCTGTACTTTGGGTACAGTGACTATGTACTTTAACTGTGTACTCTGGATACAATGACTATGTTTTCTAGTTGTGTACTGTTAGTACAGTGACTATGTACTGTAGCTGTGTACTGTGGGTACATTAACTACGTATTATAGCTGTGTACTGTGGGTACAGTAACTTTATATTCTAGCTGTGCACTGTGGGTACAGTGGCTATGTATGATTGCTGAATAATGTGGGTACAGCGACTACGAGTTGTAGCTGTGTACTTTGCGTACAGTGATTATGTATTCTAGCTGTGTACTGTGGATACAGTAACTATGTATTCTAACTTTGTACTGTGGGTACAGTGACTATGTACTGTAGCTCTGTACTTTGGGTACATTGACTATGTATTTTAACTGTGTACTCTGGATACAATGACTATGTTTTCTAGTTGTGTACTGTTAGTACAGTGACTATGTACTGTAGTTGTGTACTGTGGGTACAGTAACTATGTATTATAGCTGTGTACTGTGGGTACAGTAACTTTATATTCTAGCTGTGCACTGTGGGTACAGTGGCTATGTATGATTGCTGAATAATGTGGGTACAGCGACTACGAGTTGTAGCTGTGTACTTTGCGTACAGTGATTATGTATTCTAGCTGTGTACTGTGGGTACAGTGACTATGAATTGTAGCTGTGTGCTGTGTTTTGTGGGTACAGTGATTATATATTATAGCTGTGTACTGAGGATACAGTGACTTTGTATTCTACATGTGTACTTTGGGTACAGTAACAATGTATTCTAGCTGTGTATTGTGGATAGAGTGACTATGTATTGTAGCTGTGTACTTTGGGTACAGTGACTATGCACTGTAGCTCTGTACTGTGGGTAGAGTAACTATGTATTATATATGTGTACTCAGTGTACAGTGACTACATATTCTAGCTGGGCACTGTGGGTACAGTGACTATGTATTCTAGCTGTGTACTGTGGGTACTGTGACTACGTGTTCCAGCTGAGTACTGTGGGTACAGTGACTATGAATTGTAACTGTGTAATGTGGGTACGGTGACTATGTATTCTAGCTGTGTACTGTTGGTACAGTGATTATTTATTCTCGCTGTGTACTGTGAGTACAGTGACTATGTACTGTAGATGTGTACTATGGGTAGAGTAACTATGTCTTCTAGCTGTGTACTCAGGGTACAGTGACTATATATTCTAGCTGTGCATTGCGGTTACAGTGATAATGTTTTCTAGCCGTGTACTGTGGGTATAGTGACTACGTATTCTAGCTGTGTACTGTGGGTACAGTGACTATGAATTGTAGCTATGTATTGTGGGTACAGTGATTATGTATTCTAGCTGTGTACTGTGGGTACAACAACCAACTCCTTGATATCATGAGCAATTTAGGGGATAAAAACATCAACCTGATTATGGGGGATTTCAATGCATAGATTGGATCGGACAACCAAGGATATGAAAATGTGGTGGGGGTTCATGGGCTGTGTGTGAAAAATTACAATGTGGAGCGGTTTGTGAATGCCTGTGCAATAATCAACATTGTGATTGGGGGAAGCGTGTTCACACACAAAATAATCAATAAGGCGACTTGGGTATCTCTTGATCAATTCACTGAAAATCAGATAGACCACATCGGCATAAGCAAAATGTTTAGAAGATCGCTACAAGACGTGCGTGTGAAGAGAGGCGCTGACGTTGCATCTGATCACCACCTTGTAACAGCCAGGCTAAAACTCAAGCTAAGAAGAAATGAAGTAGAACAAGAAAGACGAAAGGCAAGATATAATGTGGATTTCCTGAAAGATCCAAGCACATCAGAAGAATATAAAATCGCATTAGCTAATATATTCAAAGTCCTTCAAGAACTGTATGATGAAGATGAAGGAGTAGACAACAACAGCCAATGGAGTCACATCAAGGATGCAGTAAACACCACATGCGAAGAGATAATTGGCAGAAGGAAACCTCAACAGAAAGACTGGATTTCAGTAGAAACAATGAAGAAAATACAGACCAGAAGAGACAAGAAGGAAGCAGTCAACAGCAGCCGCACAAGGGCGGCAAAGGTAATAGCTCAGAAAGAGCACACAGCAGCAAATAGAGAGGTGAAGAAAAGTGTCAAAACAGACAAAAGAAACTTCGTGGAGGGACTTGCACAAAGGCAGAAAAGGCAGCAGCTAGCAGGAACATGAAGCAACTTTACGATAAAAAAGGTAGTTAGCTGGAAAGTTTAAGAAATCAGAGCGGCCAATCAGAGACAAAAATGGGAGCGTACTGATGGGGCAGACAAACAGCTTAACAGATGGGCAGAGCATTTTGAAGAGCTGCTCAACAAACCAGCACCGCAGAATCAACCAGACATCCAACCAGCTGAGACAGATCTCCCGATAGACTGTAATAAACCCACTAGAGAAGAGATACAAAAGGCAATCGCACATATGAAAAATGGGAAAGTAGCAGGCCCTGATGGTATCCCTGCAGAAGTAGCAGGCCCTGATGGTATCCATGCAGAAGTAGCAGGCCCTGATGGTATCCATGCAGAAGCACTAAAGGCAGATGTAAATACTTCAGTAGAAATGTTGCACAGTCTTTTTGAGGAGATCTGGGAAAACGAAGAAATTCCAGCAGAATGGAAGGAAGGTTACTTTATCAAGATTCCCAAGAAAGGAGACCTGAGCCGCTGTGATAACTACAGAGGAATCACGTTGTTGTCAGTACATGGGAAGATTCTAAACAGAATAATCCTAGAGAGAATGAAAGGCAAAGTGGACCAAACTTTGCGTGAACAGCAATCAGGCTTCAGGAAGGAGAGATCGTGTACTGACCAGATTGCAACACTGCGAATCATAATGGAACAATCCATCGAATGGAACTCATCCCTATACATCAACTTTGTTGATTACGAGAAAGCCTTTGACAGTGTGGACAGGGAGACACTCTGGAAAGTGAAGTGCTAAGACACTATGGTGTGCCCAAGAAACTAGTCAACATGATCAAAAATTCCTATGAGAGAATGTCATGCATAGTCATTCATAAAGGTCAACTTACAAAAAACTTTATGGTTAGGACGGAGGTGAGACAGGGATGCTTACTGTCACCATTCCTCTTCATTCTAGTCATAGACTGGGTCATGAAAATAGCAACCAAGGAGAAACGAAATGGTAACCAGTGGACGATGCTGACCCAACTTGATGACCTGGACTTTGCGGATGACCTTGCACTCCTGTTTCACAGCCAAAGGCAGATGCAGGACAAAACAACAGAACTGGCATTGATTTCAGAGAGGGTTGGGTTGAAAATCAACAAAAGGAAAACAAAGATCCTGAGAACAAATGCTACTTGCGAAACAACAATCATGCTTGAGGGAGAGACACTGGAAGAGGTCAAAGATTTCAGATATCTACGCAGCATAGTGGATACGCATGGAGGGAAAGAGGCTGACGTAAAGAAAAGGATCAGCAAAGCAAGAGTAGCTTTCCACCTGTTGGGAAATGTGTGGAAGTCAAAGGTAATTGGAGAAACCACAAAAATACGCTTGTTTAACACAAATGTAAAGTCCGTGTTGCTGTACAGAGCGGAAACGTGGCGAATAAACAAGACCACGCTGATAAGGATCCAGACATTTGTTAACCATTGCCTGAGAAGAATTCTTCGAATACACTGGATGGACAGGGGGAGCAACAAAGACATCTGGGATAGAACACACCAAGCGCAAATAGAGACAGAGATCCTTAAGAGGAGATGGGGATGGCTCGTCAACACCTTGAGAAAGCCAGCACAAACATAACCAGACAGGTCCTGACGTGGAACCCCCAATGCAAGAGAAAGAGGTGGAGACCAAAAAACACCTGGCGGCGTGACCTCGAGGCAGACATCAAGCAAACAGGGAATGGCTGGCAACAACTGGAGAGGATTGCCCAAGACAGGAGGCGCTGGAGAAATGTTGTGGATGGCCTATGCGGAGGAATTAAGGGCCTAAGTTAGTAAGTACTGTGGGTCCAGTGACTACGAATTGTAGCTGTATACTGTGGGTACAGTGACTATGTATTCTTGCTGTGTATTGTGGGTACAGTAACTATGTATTCTAGGTGTGTACTGTGGGTACAGTGACTATGCACTGTAGCTGTGTAATGTGCGTACAGTGACTATGTATTCTAGCTGTGTACTGTGGGTACAGTGATTACGTATTCTAGCTATGTACTGTGGGTGGAGTGACTATGCATTTTACTTGTGCACTGTGGGTACAGTGACTATGCATTCTAGGTGTTTATTGTAGGTACAGTGACTACGTATTCTAGCCATGTACTGTGGGTACAGTGACTATATATTCTAGCTGTGTACTGTGGGCACAGTGACTATTTAGTTTAGCTGTGTGCTCTGGGTACAATGACTATGTATTATAGCTGTGTACTGTGGTTACAGTGAATATGTACTATAGTTGTGTACTGTGGGTACATTGACTAAGTATTCTACCTGTGTAATGTTGGTACATTGACTATGTATTCTAGCTGTGTACTGTGGGTTGAGTGACTATGCATTTTGCATTTTCGTTGTGTACTGTGGGTACAGTGACTATGAATTGTAGCTGTGTACTGTGGGTAAAGTGACTAAGTATTCTTGCTGTGTGCTGTGGGTACAGTGATTATGTAATGTAGTTGTGTACTGTGGGTGGAGTGGCTATGTATTCTACTTGTGTACTGTAGGTACAGTAGCTATGTATTCTACCTGTGTACTGGGGGTACAGTGACAACGTATTGTAGCTGTGTACTGTGGGTACAGTGATTATGTATTCTAGCGTTGTACTGTGGGTACAGTGACTATGTACTCTACATTTGTACTGTGGGTACAGTGATTATGTATTCTAGCTGTGTACTGTGGGTACAGTGATTATATATTCTAGCTGTACACTCTGGGTACAGTAACTATGTATTCTAGCTCTGTACTTTGGGTACAATGACTATGTATTATAGTTGTGTACTGTGGGTACAGTGACTATGTATTCTAGGTTTGCACTGTAGTTACAGAGACTACGTATTCTAGCTGTGTGCTGTGGGTACAGGACTATGTATCTTAGTTAAGTAGTGTGGGTGCAGTGACTATGTATTCTAGCTCTGTACTGTGGGTAGAGTGACTATGTATTCTAGTTTTTGTACTGTGGTATAGTGAATACGTATTCTAGTTGTGTACTCTGTTACAGTGACTATGTTATCTAGTTGTGTACTGTGGGATTAATGACTATGTATTCTAGCTGTGTACTGTTCATATGAATTGTAGCAGTATACTGTGTACTGTGGTTATAGTGATTATGTATTCTAGCTGGGTATTGTGTTTGCAGTGACTATGTATTCAAGAAATGTACTGTAGGTACAGTGACAATGTATTGTAGCTGAGTAATGTGAACACAGTGATTATATATTAAAGCTGTGTTCTGTGTGTACAGTGACTATGTATTCTACCTGTGTACTGTAGGTACAGTGATTATGTATTCTAAGTGTGTACTGAAGGTACAGTGACAATGTATTGTAGCAGTGTGTTGTGGGTACAGTGACTATGCATTCTAGTTGTGTACTGTGGGTACAGGGACTATGTATTCTAGCTGTTTATTGTGTGTACAGTAACTATGAATTCTACCTAAGTACTGTGGGTTTAGTGACTATGTATTATAGCTGTGTATTGTGGGTGCAGTGACTATGTATGATAGCTGAGTACTGTGTGTGCAGTGACTTTGTATTCTTTTTGTTTACTGTGGTTACAGTGACAATGTATTCTAGCTGTGTATTGTGTGTACAGTGACTATGTATTCCAGTTTTGTACACTGGTTACAGTGACTATGTATTCTAGCTGTGCTCCGTGGGCACGGTGACTATGTATTCTTGCTGTGCACTGTGGGCATGGTGACTATTTATTCTAGCTGTGTATTGTGGGAACAGTGACTATGTATTCTAGCTGTTTCTGAGGGTAGAGTGACTCTGTATTCTAGCTGTGTACTGTGGGTACAGTGAATATTTATTCGTGCTGTGTACTGAAGGTACAGTGATTATGTATTCTAGCTGTGTACTTTGGGTACAGTGACTATATATTTTAGCCGTCTACTCTGGGTACAGTGATTATGTATTCTAGCTGTTTACTGTTGGAAAAGTGATAATGTACAATAGGTGTGTATGTTATAGCTATGTACTCTGGATAGAGTTACTATGTATTCTAGCTGTGTACTGTGACTATGTACTATAGCTGTGTACTGTGGGTACAGTAACTAAGTATTCTAGCTGTGTACTGTGGATTTAGTGACTATGTATTCTAGCTGTGTACTGTGGGTACAGAGTCTATGTATTCTAGTTGTGTACTGTGGGTACAGTGAATATGTACTGTAGCTGTAAACTCTGCGTACAGTGAATATGTATTATAGCTGTGTACTGTGGGTACAGTGACTATGTATTCTACATTTGTACTGTGGGTGCAGTGACTATGTATTCTAGCTCTGTACTTTAGGTACAATGACTATGTATTCTAGTTGTGTATTGTGGGTACAGTGACTATGTATTCTAGGTTTGCACTGTAGTTAAAGAGACTACGTATTCTAGCTGTGTGCTGTGGGTACAGTGACTAAGTATTTTAGTTGTGTAGTGTGGGTACAGTGACTATGTATTCTAGCTCTTTACTGTGGGTAGAGTGACTATGTATTCTAGTTTTTGTACTGTGGTTATAGTGATTATGTATTCTAGCTGGGTATTGTGTTTGCAGTGACTATGTATTCTAGCAATGTACTGTAGGTACAGTGACAATGTGAACAATAGCTGAGTAATGTGAACACAGTGATTATATATTAAAGCTGTGTTCTTTTTGGTACAGTGAATATGTATTCTACCTGTGTACTGTAGGTAGAGTGATTATGTATTCTAAGTGTGTACTGATGGTACAGTGACAACGTATTGTAGCAGTGTGTTGTGGGTACAGTGACTATGCATTCTAGTTATGTACTGTGGGTACAGGGACTATGTATTCTAGCTGTTTATTGTGGGTACAGTAACTATGTATTCTAGCTACGTACTGTGGGTTTAGTGACTATGTAGCGACACAAGAAATCACGTTAAAACAACTTTATTGATAGAGCGAAATGGCACGTGTGTCGATCGTTTGTAGCCGGAAATGCGAGAGCCACTAAGGGGTGCTATCATAAGTAGCCGACCGCTACACAACCCCCCTTAGCACCCGTCACCCGGGGCATAGCGTTCTGGTCGTCTGATTTGGCGGCCAGATCGTGTGTGCACGGCAGCTGGACGGCCCCGTGGGGCTCGCTTAGCTGCATCGACTGGAATATCCGAGTCGAGATGGGCAGGTTTCAGGCGATCGATGCTGACGCGGTCGTGTCGATTGCCGTAGTCGAGTACGAACGACTTCTCGCCGTGCGTCAATACCTTGTAGGGTCCCTCGTACGGCGGTGTGAGGGGTGGACGGTGGCTGTCGCGGCGCACAAAGACGTAGGCGCTGTGTGCCAGAGTGGACGGCACAGACGACGGTCTGGTGCCGTGCGGGATGGAAGGTCTCGGTGCCAGGTCGCGAACCCTTTCGCGTTGTCGCGGAAGGAACCGTGCTGCCTCCTGAGTCTCTTGCCCACGAGGGATGAAATCTCCCGGGACCGTCAGTGGCGCGCCGTAGACCAGCTCCGCTGATGAACACCCGAGATCTTCTTTGGGCGCAGTGCGAATACCGAGCAGGACCCATGGCAGTTCGTTGAGCCAATTAGGTCCATCGAGACGAGCCATCAGTGCGGATTTGAGGTGTCTGTGAAACCTTTCCACCAGTCCGTTCGACTGTGGGTGGTACGCGGAGGTGCGGTGTAAACGTGTACCGTGTAGCTGCGACAGTACCGACCACAATTCAGATGTGAACTGTGATCCTCTGTCAGACGTCATGTCCGCTGGCACACCGAAACGAGCCACCCAGTGAGCAGCAAAGGCTCTCGCGCATGTGGTGGTCTGTGCGTCGACTAGAGGAATTGCCTCCGCCCATCTCGTGAACCTGTCAACGACGGTGAACAGGTAGCGGTGGTTCTGCGAAGGCGGAAGAGGGCCGACTAAGTCCACGTGCACATGGTCGAAACGACGCGTCGTTGGGGCGAAGTCTGCCACGGGAGACGCTGTATGCCGATGGACTTTAGCTGCCTGACAACGGAGGCATGACTTAGCCCATGCGCCGACTTGCTTGTTGAGACCTCTCCATACGAACTTTTCTGCGATCATCTTCCTCGTGGTTCGGATCGAAGGATGAGAGAGGCCGTGCACTGCGTCGAAAACGGTGCGCTGCCACGTGTCGGGGACGAGAGGTCGAGGTCGGCCAGTGGAGACGTCACAGTAGATCGATGGGCCGTTCGTATTGAGCGGAATTTCTCGTACGACAAGACCCGTCGGAGCTGACCGCATGTTGGCAATGCCGTCATCCGTGAGCTGGGCTGCTGCCATCGCCTCGTAGTCCACACCATGAAGAGGTGCCTTGATTGCTGAGATGCCGTCTCTAGATAAGGTGTCTGCCACGGTGTTATTCTTCCCCTCTATGTGTCGCACATCTGTGGTGAATTCGGAGATGTATGCCAAGTGCCTCTGTTGTCGCGGCGACCACGGATCGCTGATTTTAGAAATCGCGAAGGTCAGAGGCTTGTGGTCCGTGTAAAGTGTGAAGGTGCGGCCTTCGAGGAAATATCGAAAGTGACGAATGGCTAGATACATAGCTAAAAGCTCGCGATCGAAAGCGCTGTACTTTTGTTCTGCAGGTCGAAGTTTGCGACTGAAGAACGCCACTGGCTTCCACGAACCAAGGTCCTGTTCAAGAACGGCGCCAATCGCTGTTCCCGATGCGTCAACTGTCAGTGCGGTGGGTCTATCGGCGCGTGGGTGCACGAGCATCGTTGCCCTTGCTAGAGCTTCTTTGGCGGCGTTGAAAGCGTCTTCGAGGTCGCTCAACCACTCCAATTTGACAGGATTGCCAGCCAACGCAGCGTAGATGTGACGCATGATGTGAGCAGCGTTCGGTACAAAACGATGGTAGAAGTTGACCATACCGGCGAACTGTTGGAGTCCCTTCACTGTTGTCGGTCTTTCAAACGTTCGAATAGCGTCTACCTTAGCGGGTAGCGGAATTGCTCCTTCACGTGTGATGTGATGACCGAGGTAGTCGATAGTCGGTGTTCCAAACTGGCACTTGCTCTCGTTGATCACCAACCCGTGTGAAGCTAGGCGCTCGAAAACTGTTCGTAGGTGCGACACGTGATCCTCGGCAGTTGCGCTACTAACCAGGATGTCGTCTAGATAGACGAACACGAACGTGAGTCCTTTGCAGACAGTGTCCATGAGGCGTTGGAAGGTTTGTGCTGCATTCTTAAGGCCGAAGGGTGTACGCAGGAACTCGAAAAGGCCGAACGGCGTGATGACGGCCGTCTTGCTGATGTCCGTTGGCGCGACAGGGATCTGGTGATACCCACGTACTAGGTCTATCTTCGAGAAGAGAGTGGCGCCCGCAAGTTGCGAGGAAAAGTCCTGAATATGTGGAACTGGATACTTGTCAGGCACAGTGATATCGTTAAGTCTCCGAGAATCGCCGCACGGTCTCCAGCCGCCAGAGTTCTTTGGCACCATGTGCAAAGGTGACGCCCACGGACTGTCAGATCGCCTGATGATGCCCATTTCTTCCATAGTGTTAAACTCTGCTTTGGCCACTGCGAGTTTATCAGGTGGTAATCTGCGGGCCTTGGCGTATACGGGAGGGCCTGTCGTTGTGATGAAGTGTTCAACGCCGTGGCGAACGGAAGGGCTCGCAAACTCAGGGCGTGTAATAGCCGGAAACTCGTCGAGTATACGCATGTAGGGGTCGTCTGAAGTGACGTGGTGCAGATGTAGGGCCGGCTCGTCAGATTGCTGTAGTGCTGATGACGCGAATGAAGTGGCGTTTATCAGACGTCGGCTTTGTAGATCGACGAGTAGTGCGTTGGCCTGTAGGAAATCTGCGCCAAGAAGCGGTGTCCTCACATCAGCGATGATGAAAGGCCACGTGTAGTTGCGCCTGTCTAGACTGAGAGACATCTCTCTGGTTCCGTATGTAGCGATGTTCGTCCCGTTGGCAGCGACAAGGGAAGGCGTGCGTACGCCACCGTGTCTGTCCTTGTGCGAGGCAGGAAACACGCTGACGGATGCTCCCGTGTCAACCAGGAAACGCTTGGCTGAGATGTCGTCCACGATGAACAACAGGCTGTTGCGTTGGCCGGCCGCCGAAGCTACTACTGACGACCGGCTCGGTCGTTTCCCGTGAACGTACACGGTGGTTTGCACTTCCTGGCCGCGTTGCCGAATCGCCGATGGTAGTAGCAGATGTCGGTCGCTCTCGGTCGCGCGTTTCGTTGAGTGCGGTTGTTTGAAGTTGGTGGAGAGCGGTTATCTGCAGCAGACACCACGGATGCCTGTCCTCTTGCTTGCCACAGCGCATCGGCGGTCTTCGCGAGGGCTCGTGGGTCGTCGAAGCTGGCTGTTGTTAGTTGCATTCGCACGTCTTCTGGCATCGACTTCAGGAACAGGCTTTCGAAAAGCAGGCACGGTCTATGCCCACCGAGTAAGCCGAGCATCTCGTCCATCAGTTGAGATGGGCGCATGTCACCGAGACTGTGCGCGCCAAATTCGAGCAGACGATCCGCTCGCTGCCTCGGCGACAGGCCGAAAACATCCGTTAGGCGTCGCCTGAGGTTGTCGTATTTGCCATGCTGTGGTGGATCTTCCAGTACATCAATTACGCGCAGTGCAGTGGTTTGATCGAGTGCGGCGACCACGTAGTGATATTTCGTCACGTCCGATGTGATATTTTTCAGCGCGAACTGGGCCTCCGCCTGTTGTAACCACACCCGGGGTTGGTCGATCCAAAAGACCGGCAGTTTCAATGCGACTGCGTTCGAGTCCGGCATTTCCATTGTGCTAGCTGTGCAGTAGAGCGTGACCGGCGCGTTAAGCGCTGGTCTTCGGCTATTCAATGAATGTTCGGCAAAATGCGAATAACGTGTCCATTTTCGTATCAAAGTTCGGTTTCTCGGCTTGTGTGCGTGCTGCTTACCAAGAATCCGTCTTGGTAGTCAGGGTCACCAATGTAGCGACACAAGAAGTCACGTTAAAACAACTTTATTGATAGAGCGAAATGGCACGTGTGTCGATCGTTTGTAGCCGGAAATGCGAGAGCCACTAAGGGGTGCTATCATAAGTAGCCGACCGCTACAACTATGTATTATAGCTGTGTACTGTGTGTGCAGTGAATATGTATTCTAGTTGTGTACTGTGGGTACAGTGACTATGTATGATAGCTGTGTACTGTGGGTGCAGTGACTTTGTATTCTAGTTGTTTACTGTGGGTACAGTAACTATGTATTCTAGCTGTGTATTGTGTGTACAGTGACTATGCATTCTAGTTGTGTTCTGTGGGCACAGTGACTATGCATTCCAGTTTTGTACTCTGGGCACAGTGACTATTTATTCTAGCTGTGTATTGTGGGAACAGTGACTATGTATTCTAGCTGTTTCTGAGGGTAGAGTGACTCTGTATTCTAGCTGTGTACTGTGCGTACAGTGAATATGTATTCTTGCTGAGTACACAGCTATAGTACATTATCCCTTTACCAACAGTAAACAGCTAGAATACATAATCACTGTACCCAGAGTTGATGGCTAAAATACATTGTCACTGTACCCTCCGTACAAAGCTAGAATACATAGTCACTGTACATACAGTACACAGCAAGAATACATATTCACTGTACCCACAGTACACAACTAGAATACATAGTCTCTGTACCCACAGTACACAGCTAGAATACATAGTCACTAAACCCACAGTACACAGCTAGAATACTTTGTTACTGTACCCACAGTACACAGCTACAGTATATAGTCACTGTACCCACTGTACACAAATAGAATACATAGTAACTCTATCCAGAGTACACAGCTATAACACATAGTCACTTTACCCAGAGTACACAGCTATTGTACATTATCACTTTACCAACAGTAAACAGCTAGAATACATAATCACTGTACCCAGAGTAGATGGCTAAAACATATAGTCACTGTACCCACAGTACACAGCTAGAATACATAATCACTGTACCTTCAGTACACAGCACGAATAAATATTCACTGTACCCACAGTACACAAATAGAATACAGAGTCACTCTACCCTCAGAAACAGCTAGAATACATAGTCATTGTTCCCACAATACACAGCTAGAATAAATAGTCACCATGCCCACAGTGCACAGCTAGAATACATAGTCACCGTGCCCATTGTCACTGTAACCGCAATGCACAAATAGAATATATAGTCACTGTACCCTGAGTACACAGCTAGAAGACATAGTTACTCTACCCACAGTACACAGCTACAGTACGTATTCACTGTACTCACAGTTCAGAGCGAGAATACATAATCACTGTACACACTTTACACAGCTAGAATACATAGTCACTGTACCCACAGTGCCAAGCTAAAATATATAGTCACTGTACACTGAGTACACAGATTTAATACATAGTTACTCTACCCATAGTACAGAGATACAGTACATAGTCACTGTACCCACAGTACACAGCTACAACACATAGTCACTCTACCCACAAAACACAGCAAGAACACAATGTTACTGTACCCACAGTACACATGTAGAATACAAAGTCACTGTACCCTCAGTACACAACTATAATACATAATCACTGTACGCACTGTATTGAGATACAGTACATAGTATTGCACCCACAGCACACAGCTAGAATACATAGTCACTGAACCCAAAAACACAGCACACAGCTACAATTCATAGTCACTGTACCTACAAATACACAGCTAGAATACATAGTTACCCTACCCAGAGTACACAACTAGAATACATAGTCAATGTACCAACAGAACAGAGCTAGAATGCATAGTCAATGTACCCAAAGTACACAGCTACAATTCGTAGTCACTGTACCCACATTACTCAGCTAGCATACATAGCCACTGTACCCACAGTGCACAGCTAGAATATAAAGTCACTGTACCCACAGTACACAGCTATAATACATAGCTTCTGTACCCACAGTACACAGCTACAGTACATAGTCACTGTACTGACAGTACACAGCTAGAAAACATAGTCATTTTATCCAGAGTACACAGCTAAAGTACATAGTCACTGTACCCACAGTACACAGCTAGAATACATAGTTACTGTATCCACAATACACAGCTACAGTACATGGTCACTATACCTACAGTACCCAGGTAGAATACATAGTAAATGTATCCAGAATACACAGCTAGAATACATAGTCACTGTAACCAGAGTACACAACTAGAAGTATAGTCACTGTGCCCAGATTACACGGCTAGAATACATAATCACTGTACCCACGGTACATGGCTAGAACACATAGTCACTGTACCCAGAGTACACAACTAGAATACATAGTCACTGTACCCACAGTACAGAGCTAGAATACATAGTCACTAAACCCACATTACACAGATAGAATAATTAGTTATTGTACCGACAGTACACAGCAAGAATATATAGTCATTGTTCCCACAGTGCACAATTATAATACATATTCACTGTACCCACAGCACACAGCAGGAATACGTAGTCATTGTACCTCCAGTGCACAACTAGAATAAATAGTCACTGTACCCACAGTGAAGAGCTAGAATACATAGTCACAGTACCCACAGTACACAGGTAGAATACATAATCACTGTACCCACAGTACACAGCAAGAATACATAGTCAAATTACCCACAGTACAAAGCTAGAATACATAATCACTGAACCCACAGTACACAGCTAGAATACATTGTCACTGTACCCACAGTACACAGGTAGAATACATAGCCACTGTACTTACAGTACACAGCTGTAATACATATTCAATGTGTGCTCAGTACACAGCTACAGTACATAGTCACTGTACCAACAGTACACAACTAAAATACATAGTCACTCCACCCACAGTACACAAATAAATTACATAATCATTGAACCCATAGTACACGGCTAGAATACACAGTCACTGTAACCTCACTACACAGCTAGAATACATATACACAGAAATCACAGTACACAGCTAGAACACATATTCACAGTTCCAACAGTACACAGCTACAATTCATTCAATTCTGTACCCACAGTACTCAGCTAGCATACATAGTCACAGTACCCACAGTCCACACCTAGAACACGTATTCACTGCACCCATAGTACACGGCTAGAATACATAATCACCGTACCCACAGGGCCCAGCTAGAATATATAGTCACTGTACACTGAGTACACAGTTTCCTTACCCACAGTTACAGTACATAGTCACTGTACCCACAGTACACAGTGAGAATACATAATCACTTTACCCACAGTACACAGCTAAAATACATTGTCACTCTGCCCACAATACACAGCTAGAACACATAGTCACTGTACCCACAGTACACAGCTAGAATATTTAGTCACTATACCCAGAGTAAATTACTAGAATACATAGTTACTGTACCCACAGTACACAGCTAGAATACATAGTTACTCTACCCAGAGTACAAAAATAGAATACATAACCAACACGTACCAACAGAAGAGAGGTATAATGCATAATCACTATACCCAAAGTACACAGCTACAATTCATAGTCATTCAGCTAGAATATAAAGTCACTGTAGCCACAGTACACAGATAGAATACATAGTTACTGTACCCACAGTACACAGCTAAAGTACATAGTCGCTGAACCCACAGTACACAGATACGATGAATACATAGTCACATTACCCACAATAAAACGCTAGAATACATAGTCACTGTACGTACAGTACACAGCTATAATACATATTCATTGTACGCAAAGTTTACAGCTACAGTACATATTCACTGTACCCACAGTACACAACTAGAAAACATAGTCTCTGTACCCACAGTGCACAGCTAGAATACATAGTCACTAAACCCACAGCACACAACTAGAATACATAGTTACTGTACCCACAGTACACAGCTACAGTACATAGTCACTGTACCCACTGTACCCAGAGTACAAAAATAGAATACATAATCAACACGTACCAACAGAAGAGAGCTATAATGCATAATCACTATACCCAAAGTACACAGCTACAATTCATAGTCACTGTACCAACAGTGCACAGCTAGAATATAAAGTCACTGTAGCCACAGTACACAGATAGAATACATAGTTACTGTACCCACAGTACACAGCTAAAGTACATAGTCGCTGAACCCACAGTACACAGATACGATGAATACATAGTCACATTACCCACAATAAAACGCTAGAATACATAGTCACTGTACGTACAGTACACAGCTATAATACATATTCACTGTACGCAGAGTTTACAGCTACAATACATATTCACTGTACCCACAGTACACAACTAGAAAACATAGTCTCTGTACCCACAGTGCACAACTAGAATACATAGTCACTAAACCCACAGCACACAGCTAGAATACATAGTTACTGTACCCACAGTACACAGCTACAGTACTTAGTCACTGTACCCACTGTACACAGCTAGAATACATAGTAACTCTATCCAGAGTACACAGCTATATCATATAGTCACTTTACCCAGTGTACACACCTATTGTACATTATCAATTTACCAACAGTAAACAGCTAGAATACATAATCACTGTACCCAGAGTAGACGGCTAAAATACATAGTCACTCTACCCACAGTACGCAGCTAGAATACATAGTCACTGTACCTACAGTACACAGCACGAATAAATATTCACTGTACCCACAGTACACAGCTAGAATACAGAGTCACTCTACCCTCAGAAACAGCTAGAATATATAGTCACTGTTCCCACAATACACAGCTAGAATAAATAGTCACAGTGCCCACAGTGAACAGCTAGAATACATAGTCACTGTAACCCCAGAGTACAAAACTGGAATACATAGTCACTGTGCTCACAGAACACAACTAGAATGCATAGTCACTGTACACACAATACAGAGCTAGAATACATAGTCACTGTACCCACAGTAAACAACTAGAATACAAAGTCACTGCACACACAGTACACAGCAATCATACATAGTCACTGCACCCACAGTACACAGCTATAATACATAGTCACTTAACCCACAGTACATAGCTAGAATACATAGTTACTGTACCCACAATAAACAGCTAGAATACATAGTCCCTGCACCCACAGTACACAACTAGAATGCATAGTCACTGTACCCACAACACACTGCTACAATACATTGTCACTGTACCCTCAGTACACACTTAGAATACATAATCACTGTACCTACAGTACACAGGTAGAATACATAGTCACTAATCCCACAGTACACAACTAGATAACATAGTCACTGTATCACAGTACACAACTAGAATACTTATTCACTATACCCACAGTACAAAAACTAGAATACATAGTCACTCTACCCACAGTACAGAGCTAGAATACAAAGTGACTGTACCCACACTACACAACTAAGATACTTAGTCACTGTACCCACAGCACACAGCTAGTATACGTAATCTCTGTAACTACAGTGCAAACCTAGAATACATAGTCACTGTACCCACAGTACACAACTAGAATACATAGTCATTGTACCCAAAGTACAGAGCTAGAATACATAGTCACTCTACCCAGAGTGTACAGCTAGAATATATAATCACTGTACCCACAGTACACAGCTAGAATACATAGTCACTGTACCCACAGTACAAATGTAGAATACATAGTCAATGTACCCACAGTACACAGCTATAATACATATTCACTGTACGCAGAGTTTACAGCTACAGTACATATTCACTGTACCCACAGTACACAACTAGAATACATAGTCTCTGTACCCCCAGTACACAGCTAGAATACATAGTCACTAAACCCACAGTACACAGCTAGAATACTTAGTTACTGTACACAATGAACACAGCTAGAATACATAGTTACTGTAATCACAGTACACAGCTGCAGTACATAGTCACTGTATCCACAGTAAACAGCTAGAATACATAGTCACTGTACCCACAGTATATATAGCTATAATACATGTTCCCTGCACGCAGATATACAACTACAGTAAATAGTCACTGTTCCCACAGTACACAACTATAATACATAGTCACTGTACCCACAGTACAGAGCTAGAATACATAGTCACTAAACCCACAGTACGCAGCTAGAATACTTAGTTAACGTACCCACAGTATAGATTTAGAATACTTAATTACTGTACCCACAGTACACATCTACAGTACATAGTCACTGTACCCACTGTACTCAACTGGAATACGTAGTCACGGTATCAAGAGTACACAGCTCTAATACATAGTCACTGTACCCACAGTACACAACTAGAATACATATTCACTGCACACACAGTACACAGCTATAATACATAGTCACTAAGCCCACAGTACAAAGTTAGAATACATAGTTATGTACCCACAGTAAACAGCTAGAATACATAGTCACTGTACCCACAGTACACAACTAGAATACACAGTCACTGTACCCGCAGCACACTGCTACAATACGTTGTCTCTGTACCTAAAGTACACACCTAAAACGTCCTTTTGAACTGGGAGCAGATTGTAAACAATGTTTTTGGGAAAATACATCGATGTACGGCACTAAACGAAACAGCTGATGACCCCTTTCCCCATATCAATTTTGTTCAGTATCAAACCCGTTTTGAGATGGTCCCCTAGCCGTGATTACGGCACGACGACCTACCTGCTAGTGCCCTGCGCGGGCCGGGCTTTGGGTCCAAGCCCGGCCCGGCCCGCAGGGAGCGGGCCGGGCCTCTACATAATTTTGCGGGCCGGGCCGGGCCTGGGCCTACATACTGCGGGCCCGGGCCGGGCCTGGGCTGAAAACAATTTAAACACATCGGGCTTGGGCCTGGCCTCGGCCTAGTATGAGCGGGGCGGGCCGGGCCTGGGCTGGGTCTGGACATAATAAAACTATTCATACAAAACACCGATTATTACTTTATTTTTTTTATAAAAACTGATTATAAATTGTAATTCCGGTTAATGAATGCTTCAAATTATTTCTTTAGTATTACATAGTTGCGAATTGAGACATTGCATGGAATCTAATGGCCGTATAAGTTCACTCGGCTGGAAGTAGCCAGCCCCAAATGTTTACTTTAGAAATTTTTGAAGAGGCAATCAAGCCATGATTAACCATCAACTTATCACCCTTTGACCCTACCAGTGGACATTCTATTGTCTAGGTCTTCCCGCCAAACATTGCCCACCTGAATGACCTGCCCACTGCCAAGTGCCCACTAGGCCAATAGCCCACTACCCAGTACCCAACCCAGTTGGTAATTGGTATTTCTCCCCAGTCCTAATTCATTCACACTTGTACTAATTCACACATGTCTGAACCTGTCTGTCTCAGGCTAGTGACTGCAGGCCTGCTGGAAATGCCACTTGGTGTCAGTGCCAGTGGGTGACATTTAATTGAAATATCATATTAAATTATGTTAACTTAGTTGAGCAAATTCAATTAACAATGTGAGTAAGTCTGGGCTACAATTGTTTAATAATGTACCAGTTTGCTGTCTGGTTGGAGACCTTTAGAGTACACAGAACCCTGGACAGGTGCAAATCCACCCTCTCAGCAAACAATAATTATCACTGCTACAGCCACAGACACACAGCTTGCTTTCCTTTCTAGGACAAATTATGCAAATTAGGGGGCGAGGCGTTGTGGACATTGTCTAATGTCTTTATATAAGCAAAAAATCATGTACCCTCTGATAAGACAAGTACCCAAATTGATTTGAATAGAACACATTTGAAAGAGTTTATAAATATAAACATCTATATAAATGTCTATATACCAGATTAAAAAAATTAAATAAAGTTTTTTTTTTATTAAACAAAAATCATGATTTTTTTATTAAACAAAAATCATTATTTTTTTCAACCCTGCTCGAAACAAAAAATAACATTGATTTTTGTGCAGCTTTATTTAATTTCTGCATATTATGGCACACAATGGCAAACAAAAAGGATACATACAATATATTATATTTTAATGATTATTTGTAATGAATAAATTGTATTAAAAAGCTGCATGATGTAATTAGGAATTAAAAACGTCACTGAAAAATAACTGAAAGTAGCAATTCGAAATACTTTAAAAAAAATATATTCAGGAATTAGAATTGCAATTGGCATTTCAATTCCAACGTAATTGAAATCAATCCAGATAACAAGTGGGCAGGTTTTGTTGTAGTAAAACATTTTGTTATCTATGCAAACATGTGAAGAAAAAAGTAGGTAAATCTTTCATTAAAGTATTAAAAAAGATCAAAACAGCATGCAGTGAGTTAGCTTTACAGTCAGATTTACGCAACTTTCATGCTCTAAAGGATCTAAAGGAAAAATAATGAGTTATTCAGACCTAAAAATATTCATCAACCCAACCTTAACTGAACTTAAAATATAATGCGTATTTAGGATAATACTGTCCGGGCCGGTAAGGAGCAATCATTTTACACGTATTTATATAACTATATTCCAATTGTTAGTGCACAAACACAGAATAGTGTCAAAGATTACCTAAATACGTTTTGGTTTCGTAGTTGATGGCAAACCACGTTTACTGCCGAGATAGCATTTTTGGTGCTGGAACAAGATAGGTGAAATCCACTTTTGTTAACAGATAATATAACAGAAAATCAATTCAGGCTGATTGTCCAAGGGGAAAATGCAAATCATTTGAATAAATCCAAAGCATTACAAGTTCGAACATTGATTAATAGAACTCTACCCAGACATGCACATGACACAGTGCATGGTGCAACTAAACTAGCCAAATTTCAAAACCACGTAAACATTTTCAATAGTAAATTGCTTAAGTGTACCGTAAAATGATTCATTCTGGTTAAAAAGGGAAAGGTTAGTCTAATTCCAAATTTGGAACAACATGGGTGGGCATTTGTAACTTCAGAAGATACAAAACACTGTGGAAATGACTATAACTATGCACTAAATGTAGCTAGTGCAATTTTTTTAGAACATATGAACACGCGTGCAGCCAAAGCTTTCCATGATGTTGTTTCCCAGTACCTGCCTATTCCAGCACCAGATGAAGGGAAGGGGCTTACATTGTTAATATATCCCTTACGATATGCACTTGCTTAAGTTTTATTCATAAGGGACAGCCATATTTTGTAAACATCTACATGCAGAGCATAGGGCCGAAACGATACTTCTCGACCGCACTCTGCTGTTTGCAGCTTTCTTCATTTCTTTCCATGTGGTTCCCTGCATGCTTCTTTGTTTCATCGGCTACTGCCTTCCTCCAGCTATTTTGGTCTGCCTGGTTTTCTTTTTCCTTGGGAGTTCCAGTTGATTTTCAGAGGGTGTGCCTTATCCACGTCTGTTTTCTTTGTTCAATTTCTCGCCTGATGCTGTCTTGATCTGTGCTCCTCGTGAGTTTTTTTGTGTGATCTTGTCGTGCCAATTACAATTTAGAATATATCTGAGACATTTGTTTATGAATGTTTGTAGTTTTCTCGTTGTTGTCATGGTTACTCGCCATGTTTCAGAGCCGTAGAGCAACAGGCTTTTCACAATGGTGTTGAAAATTCGGATTTTGTTTCTTGTTGAAAAGGATGGTGTATCCCTCACTGTATTTCATGCGATTAATGCATGCTTGGCTTTTACCGTCCTGCTTTTTGACATTTACATATGTTCCTTCTTTGTGTGTCACTACGTTCACTACCCGTAAATGTGCTATCCTCCTCTGCATCTTTTCATTTGATATGCACTTTACATTGTTGCGTATTGATAACTTTCATTAGTTTTATCTTCTGTATGTTTATTATCAGGCCTGTTTTCTCTGCTTCATGTATCAATCGTCTGGTCTTTTTATACATGAGTGATGATTATTGTATGTCCACTTGATGCCATTTTGGCCTTGCTTAACAGTTTTTCTCATTATTAAGTATATCATCATGATAAAAATTAATGGAATATAATGAAGCTAGACTTAATGCAAAAGCAAGTTATTGTAACAGCCAGCATTAGGTCACAATTAAAATAGATATATTGACTGGCAGCACCAAGTACGAAGGCATGTAAATGGATATTTCTGTGATAAAACTGTGTAATATTGTTATCGTGACAATCACTCATTAACTACGAACAATTATCCCGTCCGGAGGATGGGCATTTTTGTTAGTAACGAACGAGGACACACAAAGTCATGATCAGAGCAAGGGACCGCCGAGGATCTAAGGTGGAAATGCAGTTTAGAATAAATATGTATTCAGCTTTTTACGGAAGGTAGGCCTTAATTATGGCTAATAGATGATTTGAGCTGCCTGGGGATATTTGAAAAATGCAGAAGCCTAGCCGAAAAGGGTGGTTGTTGTGCATACTATATATATCACACTATTCATATGTAAGAGTGGACAGTGCCCGCGTTAAAATTGTTTGCCTGATTTAACGTTTCAGTCTGACAGAATCTGGGTGCGTGCATAATTTCCGTCACAATGAAAAGTACACATTGCACCCAGGCGATGATATGCGCGGCCAATGGTGGCGCCACAGCACGGAGTCTGGATAACCGAGGCTTCTCCGTCACATCCTTATTTTACTGCGTTTAATGTTGTTGTTAGTCCAGATAGTCCATATGAACATCGTATATTTCGCATAGCTATATTAAGTGGAGACAGTCGCGTTTTACATTAAGCTTCGAAATGTCAAATGTCGGTGCTTTAATCTTGCTGAAAACAGTGCCAAGCTAAAGGAGGCCATCGAGTTTGTTTTGCGCATGCGCTCCTCTAAACAGATGAACGCGGACGGCGGGAAGGCAAGTTTTGTGTATGTTTTGTGTATGTATGTATGTATGTGTGTGTGTATTCGACGCTGTTATGTCACCTAAGCACCCCCCCCCCCCCCACACACACACACACACACACACACACACACACACACACACACACACACAGGTAGTATTTATAACACACAGGTAGTATTTATAATAAACACACACACACACACACACACACACACACACACACACACACACACACACACACACACACACACACACACACACACACACACACACACACACACACACTGTAATAAATCTGATCATCCTGTGATTATGTGACATTTACCCATAACAGTGACTCCGTTCCTCACAGTTTTGCCACGTTTGATTGAACTCACACACATGACCATCGGCATAAAAGTTGCAAAGTCTACTGTAGTAAAGCCAAAATAAAGGTTTATCTTTTAATGCCATTAATAATTTATGGCTTGAAAAGTTTATTTATGGACACAAATACACACAATATATTCTGCCCTCAAAGTCAAAAGAAAAGTATTTAAAGGCAAGCAGAAGCCAGATAGTATTTATAATAAACAAGTCAATTAAGGTAATTAGCTTGTTTTGCTCTGCCAGCATATTACAATTACTGCATATTTCAAATTGCTTTAACTCGGAACTATGCTGCACAAGAACCACCAGATGTTGATAAAAAATACAGCAGATACGACACAAGTCGATGGTTCAATAATTGGATTTTCATAAATTCAGCAGTTACTGCGGTGTATGGACGTTATGTCACAAGTCACATATGTCCTAGACAATATTTCACAAGATTTAACAAGATTGCCATCTCGAACAACAAGTTCCAGATGGCAAGTGGACAAGGAAGCCATTGGCTTATCGAGAGTCCAACAATGTTCTCATCTATGTGTAGCCCCCCCCCTTATCAGATATCTGTCAATTTTGTTTTTAAACATATTCACATTACTAGCAATAAAACAATCATTTGGCAGTTTGTTCCATTCATTTATAACCCTCTGTGAGAAAGAGTACTTCCTCACGTCCAACTTACACTGCTCCTTAACTAATGCTGCTTTGTGTCCTCTGGTTCTACTGCCTTCTTTAAGTTTGAAGAACATATTCCTATCAACATCCTTATAACCGTTCACTATTTTAAACACTTCTATTTGGTCTCCTCCTAGTCTCCTGGTCTCTAGTGTTGTCAAACCACATTGTAATAAGCGACTTTCGTAACTAAGGTCTCTCAATTCTGGAATCATTTTAGATGCTCTTCTTTGTATTCTTTCTAGCTTGTCTATGTCTTTTTTTTACGATATGGCCTCCAGGCTTGAATACAATATTCCAAATGTGATCTAACTATTGCTTTGTACAGGGGTACAATTAGATGTTTCTCCTTATATGTGATAGTTCTCCTAATTAGAAATATAATTTGATTTCCTTTCGAAGCAGCAATCCCACATTGCTCTGAAACTGTCATGCCAACACTAAATGTTTCTCCTAATTCCTTTTCTTTTGTGGTTCTACCTAGTACAACATCCCCCATTTTATATTCCTCGTTCATATTTCCATGTCCTATGTGTATACATTAACACTTCCTAAAATTGAATAACATTTGCCATTTTTCTGACCATTTAAATAATTTTTCTAGATCATCCTGTAAACTTTGTTTATCTGTATCATTAGTAACCTTTTTGAATACTTTTGTGTCAACTGCAAATTTGAGTACTTTCTTTGCTAGATATGTCATCCTCCAAATCATTTATATATATTAAAAACAGCATAGGGCCTAATACTGATCCCTGTGGTACCCCACTCAAAACAGATTTCCAATTTGAAATCTCACCATCTACTATTACTACCTGTCTTCTGTGTGTAAGCCACTTTCCTAACCAGTTGATTACATCATGACCTATACCATGGGCTTTTAGTTTAAGTAACAATCTTTTATGTGGCATTTTATCGAAAGCTTTCTGAAAATCTAAGTAGACAACATCCACTGGTGACCCGTCATCTACCCACTTTGTAATCTCGTAAGAGATTGGTTAGACATGACCTTGCTTTTAGGAATCCATGTTGAGATGTATTTATTAATTTGTTTTACAAGGAATTCCACAATGTGGTCTCTAATTAATGTTTCAAGTAATTTACATACAACTGATGTTAAACTCACTGGTCTGTAATTTTTTGGCTTCTTCCTCGATCCCTTTTTAAATAGCGGTGTAATGTTTGCTTCTTTCCATTCTGAAGGAACTATTCCTTCTTCTAGTGACAAGTTAAACAATTTTGCAAGTGGTGTACTCATTTGCTCAACAATTTCCTTAAGCAGTTTTGGTGGTATCCCATCAACTCCAGGTGATTTATTATCTTTCATCTTCTTAATTTTCTTTGGTTTCATTTCAGGAGTTACAAATAACTGCCCTAAATGTTCTGATTTATTGCCCTCAAATTTAGTCAATGGAACTGGAAGTGAGCTGATATCTTCTGTGGTAAAAACTGAGCTGAAATATTCATTCAGGTCCTGTGCCATTTGGAACCCGTCTGAAATTATGTTTTCACTGTTGTTTTCCAGTGGTCCGACCTTATCTCGAACTTTCTGTTTACTCCTTACATGAGCATAGAAACTCTTGCTGTAATTTGTTTATATTACCTGCCAATTTTTTTTCAAAGGTTCTTTTAGATTTTCTAATTTCAGTTGTAGCTAGGTTACGTGCCTTTTTGTATTCTGTGTAGTCTTCTACATTTCCAATGTGTTTATAGACCCTCCACACATCTGTTTGTGAGCAATTTTTCTAATAGCCTCTTTTGACAGGTGTTTTTTTTCCTGGACCTTTTCCCTTGTTTTCTTAATGGAACAAATTTCGCAATAATGCCCTCAATCTGATATTTTAAGCAAGTCCAGCATTCTGTTGCTGTCTTGTTCTTCAACAAGTTATTCCAATCTATATTTGCTAGATATGTTTTCATCACTTTATATTTGCCTTTGTTGAAGTTCCTCCTCCATTGTTTTTTTATATGTATTCCCTGTTTTTACCTTTATATTAAAATGGATTTGTTTATGGTCACTTGAACCCAAAGGTTCGTGTACTTTAACATTGTCAACTAATTAATTTTGAGAAGACAAAATTAAATCTAACACATTCCCACCTCTGGTTGGTTCCAAGACATTTCGAGTAAGGAAACAATCCTTTGTTAGAAGTAGAAACTGATGGTCGTCACCTCCAGCACTCTCTAATGATTCCCACTGTATACGGCCATGGTTAAAATCACCCATTATAACACATTCCCCCTGTTCACCTCCCTTATCGCCTTTTGTAATTTTACAGCTTCCTCTTGTCCTATGTTAGGACTACGATAAACTACTCCTATTGTTAATGTTGATCGAGTTCCTGATAACTATGTTACACCAAATTGCTTCCACACTATCTGCTTCACTTTTTAGTGTTATTTCATAAGCTTGGATAGATTCTTTAATATATAAAATTACTCCACCTCCCCTTCTATCTGCTACCATAATGTGTAACTCACTTTTTTATTTACTATGCTCGCTGGCATTTAAGCATACACATTTAAGTTCATTGT
Source organism: Lamellibrachia columna (assembly GCA_963662155.1). NCBI lineage: Eukaryota > Metazoa > Annelida > Polychaeta > Sabellida > Siboglinidae > Lamellibrachia > Lamellibrachia columna. The sequence continues at coordinate 32,860,215 of OY759269.1, forward strand.
CTAAAATTATTGGTGAACATTTGTTTGGATGTGTATTTGTAGTAGTACTCCTTTGAGTTTTCTCTGTCAGTTTCCCCTGCGCATCTAGTTTAAATAATTTATGGTACCTGTGCCCTCGTCGACAACTCTGACAAACTCACACACAAGAACTGCACCGCCCTTCCTTTCCCTAGACGATATGTCATAAATTTGGAGCGGTATGTCACAAAACGCTTGGACGATTTGTCACAAATTTTTATTCGTAGTTCATGCACTGAACATAAATCGGTGGTTATTTGCACTTTTGTTTGCACTAATATGACATATTGATCTTGACACTCTGCGGAATATAAGCGCAACTTAAACATTATTTATTATCGCCCATCGTCGCGCGCTATAGATGGTAGTCGTGCTGTATAATTCATTCGAATCAAATGGCGTGACTTGTATGTAAGGTAAACCTAGACTAGTTTAATTTTAGTTCAATATGTTTGCAGTCTCCATCCTTCATACTAATGTGTGTTACATATATTCATATATTGTATGACATTGTATGGACATGTTTTGGTGATAATTAATACAACCAAAAAAGTCTAAGGCAACATTTTATTTATTAATCAGCACATGCTTGCTTTAAAAAAACAAAATACCCAAAAGGTTACTGTAGTGTTCGAGTACTGCGAGTGGAAACGAGAACGATATGTGTTGTGCGCGGTGTAGGGGAGATGAATAAATGTGCGTGTTGAGAATTGGGCTGATTACAAAAGACATAACAAATGACGACGAGGATGGAGATTCCGGTTCCAGGACTTCCTCCATTCGACACAACGGACGAACCAAATACCCTGTAGTTGAAATGGAAAAAATGGATAAGGTCTTTCAATTTGTATCTTGCGGCAAAAGGCGTGGGTAGTGATGGCCAGAAGGTTGCGTTGCTGCTATACATGGGAGGGATGGAGTTCCAGGAAATCTTCTACCAAATCGTACCCGAAAATGCCCAATTAACATTCGACCAAACAGTTCTAACGTTAGATGGATATTTCCAACCTAAAATGAACCTACCATTCGAGAGACATCTTTTTCGAAAGATGGAGCAGGTACAAAACGAAACGGTAGACCAATTTGTGTCTCGTCTACGACAGAAAGCAATATCATGCGGGTTTGGCAATGTTGATGAAGCTATCAGAGACCAGGTAATAGAGAAATGCAGAAGCATGCACCTACGGAGAAAGTTCCTTGAGAAGTCGGGGAACGTACTGTTGAAAGATCTACAACATCTCACAGGCAAACGGAACAGAGATGCTACCGTTGCAATAGACCGGGACATTTTGCGCGTGACGCACAGTGCCCTGCACGCGACCAGGTGTGTAAATGGTGTGGGAAGCGTGGTCACTATGCAGTGTGTTGTAAAACACAGGGATCTGTAAGGCCAAAATGGAAGACCAGTGATACCACCAACCCAAAAGTGAAAACCTGTTACAAGGTGACCGGAAACAGACAGGGTGAAAACAGAGACGACTATGCTTTCACAGTTGACAACGCTGGGAACGAGTCGGGAGTTGTGAACCTCAAGGTCGGAGGGGTGGCCATAACCTCAATACTCATCGACTCAGGGGCAACCTGTAACATTATGGACAAAGCCACATGGGAGATGCTCAAGAAGGATGGTGTAAAATGCGTGTCACGCAGAACAAACAAGAAACTGTTCGCATATGGACAAGAGAAACCCATTGATGTCCTTGTAACATTTGTGGCAGAGATTGAGTGTGAAAATAATGACAGGAAGTGTGAAGGAGAATTCACTGTCATAAAAGGGACCGGTAAAACACTACTCGGAAGACGTACAGCTGAAAAGCTAGATGTGTTGAGGGTTGGTCCAACCATTGAGGAAGTTCTCCAAGACTTAAGTGGGTCGACGGTGTTCAGCAAGCTAGATCTAAAATGGGGATTCCACCAAGTGGAGCTGGCAGAGGAGTCACGGGAAATAACTACATTCGTGACACACCGAAGATTGTACAGGTATCGCAGGCTAATGTTTGGCATTGCCTCAGCACCTGAGAACTATCAGAAGATCGTGAAGGATGTACTGCGAGACTACAAGGGAGCAGCAAACATAGCAGACGACTGACATTTTACGGCCATGATCTGGGGAAACAGGGGATCACGCCAAGTGAAGAGAAGATAGATGCGATCGTAAACGCACAAAGCCCAAAGAATGCATCAGAAGTGAGATCATTTCTCGGACTTGTGCAATATTCTGCCAAGTTCCTGTCGAACTTCGCAGAGGTGGCCGAACCACTAAGAATCCTTACCAGAAAGGATCAGAAGTTCACATGGGGAGAGGACCAAGAAGAAGCATTCAGAGAGCTGAAGAAGCTCATCACAAGCGCGGAGACGCTGGCTTACTTCAAGAATGACTGCAAAACACGCGTTGTAGCAGATGCAGGACCAACAGGACTCGGAGCAGTTCTGACACAGCTCCAGGAGAGACAATGGAGAGTTGTGGCATACGCGTCCAGGAACCTCACAGCAGTAGAGCGGAGATACTCCCAAACAGAGAAAGAGGCGTTGGCACTGGTGTGGGCATGTGAAAGATTTCACCTATATGTGTATGAACGTTAATTCGAACTGGAGACGGACCACAAATCGTTGGAATGCATCTACAGCAGAACATCGAAGCCATCGGCGAGGATAGAAAGATGGGTGCTTCGTCTTCAAGGGTACCAGTACAAGGTGATCTACCGGCCAGGGAAAACAAACATTGCTGATGCGCTCTCACGACTAAATCAGACGACACCAAAAGACAAGAGTGGAGAAGAAATTGAGGTTGTGCGGATGATTGCTGAGGAAAGCACACCAGTTGCTCTTACAGCACGTGACGTAGAAATTGCATCAGAAGAAAGTGCAGAGCTGACCAGTGTGAGACACTACATACAACACGGGAACTGGCATGAGTGCAAGATGCCATGCTACACGTGTGTGAAGGATGAACTCTGTGTTCTTAGGAAGCTGGTGTTACGTGGGACAAGGATTGTAATACCACGAAGACTTCGAGATGATGTCCTGCACCTTGCTCATGAAGGACACCAAGGGATCGTGAAGATGAAACAGCGGATCAGAACGAAAGTCTGGTGGCCGAGAATGGACAATGATGCTGCGAAAATATGCAGATCATGCCATGGATGTCAAGTTGTGAGTCAACTGAGTCCGCCAGAGCCGATGCAGAGAACTGAACCACCGACAGGATCGTGGCAAGACGTTGCCATAGACATAATGGGACCTTTGCCTACGGGCGAAAATCTGCTGGTGATAGTTGACTATTATAGTCTATTCTTCGAAGTTGTCATCATGCAGTCGACTACAACCGCGAAAATCATCGGGGTTTTAATTCCTATCTTTGCCATATATGGATACCCGTTCTCGGTGAACGGCAGTCAATTCCAATCTGAGGAATTCAAGAGTTTCTTACTGGAACATGGAATCGAACACCATACATCTCCACCTTTGTGGCCACAAGCAAATGGGGAGGTGGAGAGACAGAACCAAACACTTCTGAAAGCACTCAAAGTGGCTCATATGGAAGGAAAGGGATGGAAAGGAGAACTCATGAAGTTTCTGTTGGCATACAGAACTACACCACAAGTCAGTATAGGTGTGACTCCAGCATATATCATGTTCGGCAGAGAGCTGAAAACAAAGTTGCCAGAACTTCGAAGTGACAAAAACATTCTAGACGAGAATGTTCGAGACCGTGATTGGAACCATAAACTAACTGCCAAAGCATATGCAGATAGCAGACGTGGAGCCATGTTAAGCCCAGTGTTACCTGGAGAACAAGTTCTACTAAAGAACACAAAGACACCCGGAAAACTCTCAACCAACTGTGAGCACACTCCGTTCACAGTCGAAAAGAAAGAAGGTCAAGAACTGACAGTTGGATCATCGGACGGTGTTGAGTACAGGAGAAACAGCTCGTTCGTGAAACCATATACAGCCACTGAAGGAACAACTTCATCAACGGTGAACCAAAGGTCTTCTGTGCCTGATTGTGCAGAAACAGGAGGATTGCAGGCCAATACTCCAAGGAAGTCACCAAGCATGAGTACTCCGATGAAGACACCAAACTTGGGGTCACCGCATCGAACAAGGTCGAAACATATGGTGAAGATACCTTTGAAGTACCAAGACTATATAGTGAAATAAAGTATGCACGTCAGATACTGAGGTGAGCCTAGCGCCCACAGATAAAGGCTGTGAAAGCCTAGTGACAAATATGTTTGGACTTTAATTGACAAATATGTTTGGACTTTAATTAGCAAATATGTGTTGGACTTTAAATGGACACTGTGTGGATTTTAGTAACTAGCTTGGAAGCTGAAGTCTCAACAATTGCGATTGAATTTGTTAAACTAGCTGTGTAGTACATACTAGTAGTCTAAGTTGTTAATTGCGTGTTGGAAGTATAAGTTTAAAGGAGGAAGGGAATGTAGTGTTCGAGTACTGCGAGTGGAAACGAGAACGATATGTGTTGTGCGCGGTGTATGGGAGATGAGTAAATGTGCGTGTTCAGAATTGGGCGGATTACAAAAGACGTAACAGCTACACAGTGTTTTATTATATTCCACTGTGAGTATGTATGTTTGTGTGTTGTGTTACGACTCTTAGACGCTTTGTTAATTTGCAACATTACAGTTTAAGAACTTGACATTTGCATTACACGAACATCATGAAAACAAGAGGGACCGTACCAATAATAACCGAGGTAGCCGATCAACAACATTACGAACAGTTTTACATGTTGAGCTTAGATTTGGCACAACAAGACATTGAGGAAAAACAATGGCTATGCCTTTATAAAATACACGACTTCCGGTAGCAGGCGTCTATAATTCTGGCACGGTCGAATGTTTATTTAACCCTACGTCCTTAACACTATACGAATGTTAATATAATCCGCAGTGAGTGTGTATGTTTGTATAATATACTAGTCCTAGACACTTTGCACCACGGACGCCAAACTTTCATGGGTTCATCTACGACCCCCACGGTCGGGTCGCCACAGTTTTTTTTTTTTTTAAATTTACCCACCGTTACCCTTTCTGAGAACAATGAGATTACCCTTTGCAGTTGCTGTCCGCAGCACTACGCGCGCAATACGTACATTTGTTGAGAACAAATTATTTTCTTCGATGTTACATACACGGACAAGGCGTCGTTAGACGTTATTATAGCTGCCAGTCGCGATTTGGAGGCAAGAAGTGCCAATGAATAGATGGCTATTGGTGGGATCATGTTGTGCATCCTGACATTTGATAAACACGGACTACAAATTATCAAGTGCGGAGGATAAGCATTTTTGCTAGTTAACATAATTAAATGAGATTGTGAGTAGCGCTGTTAAGTTAAAATGTATTTTCACCTATATAAATATAAGAAAGAAAGAAAGAAAGAAAGGGTGTTACCAGCCATAAAACATCATTCGTGCCTCCGGTTCTCGGGACGTTATCTGGGAGTTAACACTCTCGTTGCATGAACAAACTGTGTATTATTCCATCAATAAAAGTACACAACACATTCCATTCACGCGCGTACCTAGTTAAAAAAAACGCACACTTTATTGTTTGTGTAGTAGAGCTGTTGCGGCTAAACTCAGCTTAGTTGGCCTTTGTTTACTAAACATGACTCGTTCTGACGTAGCAGCTCGGAAGTCTAACTGCATCGATTTCCAAGAATTGCCGGACGATTATTGGTCGCTATGGCCAACCGAGATTTGATCAGAATCTCCCACGTTTAGAGTAAACCACTGGAATAAAAATTGCTGATTGCAGTTGCAAAACAAGATTTATGTGCTGCTTTTATTAAGTAATACAATATTGTCCGGATTGCCACCTACCATCTATTTAAAGCTATGGATCGTATATCTAAAAACACGTAACTTTCATAAAAGTCAAAACATTTTCCGCAACTTAATTACGTGTATAAATTGACCAAGTCATGTCGGGGCAAGATGCCCCCGGGAGGGTCTGGGCCCGCACTCTAAGGGGATGTCTTCCCCAAGTAGGTATGATGTAACAACTCATATGTCCTACATTTTGTAGCAATACATTGAACTGTTTATTATTTTTTTAAGTTATGGGGGGAACTTAAAACGAAGGATTCTTCTTAACCGTCTATTTCGTCCGTATGTGCTTTTGGGCAGAATCGGCTCTAGGTAGCAGCATTGCACTCATCCACCCGAGAGGTATAGTAAGCGCGTATAATGTTGGACATACGAGGAGGCGTCTTACCCTACACGGGAACTCCTTGCCCCACCCAGCCCTACACCTCAACCCTGACCCGCCAATTTCTCGGCTGCAGCAGTCTCCCTCCACAAAACCAGCATCACCAAAAAGAGAGTAGGACGCGAGAGTGGGGAATGTAGAACCTTGTCCCGGAACCAAACACCGAACCGAATTAGGCCGCAATAATATGCCAAATGTCTCCTTGTAGGAGAAACGTGCTGCGAGCGGTGCTCAGCCAAGGGAACTCAGAATACCACGTAAGTACGCACAAACCCATGACATACCATGCATGAGTGTGTTTTTTACCTACTGGTGTGTCTCCTCGTTCTTTAATGACTAAAACACATAATAGTTACTGGCTTTTTCTGAGTCCTGTTAAGTTATAGTTGTTCGTAGATATGTATAATTACACACCGTGTAAAGCTTCATCATGCCTTCTTTGAAATACCGTCTAAAAACTTATTAGCAGCGTATTCACTCATGTCGGCCAAGTTGTCAGTATTTAGGTATGCGAATATCGGCGCGAAACATATAAATAGCTTGTGACCTGCAAATTCAGCTGGGATCAGTACTTACACGTTACGGAACAAGCGATACGTATAACGAAAACATTTATAGCTGAAACTGTTTAATATCGGAGGAGTGACGAAATACGTAGCCGATGCAATGGTAGTATCCATTGATATAATATGATATAAAGGTAAAAATTATGATAGTAATATACTATGAACTACATCAATTCTAACGAAGTGACCGCTATAATGTAACACAATGTGTTAATATAGTTTGATCGCCATGTGTTCAATTTGAATGTTTTCACTCATGTTTCATGTTCACATGGCGTGGTATGAACGGCAAGGTCGATGTTTATGAACACATCAGTGTGCAATTATAATATATTATGTATTCAAACTGTAGTTCATTAACCACATTTGAACGGTCAATATGTTCTAAATTAAGGTTTATACAATCTGGCATTTTCTTACGATAAAAACTATCAGACGTTTAATATTATTAATACTATTTACTAAGTAAGTGTTCTGTTATAAAATAAGTACTACTAATGCATGTACCGTATTTCAGTTCAGTGTACAAACTATTATTTTAATTTGCAGTTGACTTCGATGTAAAGAGCCGTTCACGGAGTAATGACATTGACACCGTTCACTGAGTGATGACATTGACACCGTTCACGGAGTGATGACATTGACACCGTTCACGGAGTGATGACATTGACACCGTTCACTGAGTGATGACATTGACACCGTTCACGGAGTGATGACATTGACACCGTTCACTGAGTGATGACATTGAAACCGTTCACTGAGTGATGACATTGACACCGTTCACGGAGTGATGACATTGACACCGTTCACTGAGTGATGACATTGACACCGTTCACTGAGTGATGACATTGAAACCGTTCACTGAGTGATGACATTGACACCGTTCACGGAGTGATGACATTGACACCGTTCACTGAGTGATGACATTGACACCGTTCACGGAGTGATGACATTGACACCGTTCACTGAGTGATGAAATTGACACATTTCACTGAGTGATGACATTGAAACCGTTCACTGAGTGATGACATTGACACCGTTCACGGAGTGATGACATTGACACCGTTCACTGAGTGATGACATTGACACCGTTCACGGAGTGATGACATTGACACCGTTCACTGAGTGATGAAATTGACACCGTTCACTGAGTGATGACATTGACACCGTTCACGGAGTGATGACATTGACACCGTTCACTGAATGATGACATTGAAACCGTTCACTGAGTGATGACATTGACACCGTTCACGGAGTGATGACTTTGACACCGTTCACTGAGTGATGACATTGACACCGTTCACTGAGTGATGACATTGACACCGTTCACGGAGTGATGACATTGACACCGTTCACTGAGTGATGACATTGAAACCGTTCACTGAGTGATGACATTGACACCGTTCACGGAGTGATGACATTGACACCGTTCACTGAGTGATGACATTGACACCGTTCACGGAGTGATGGCATTGACACCGTTCACTGAGTGATGAAATTGACACCGTTCACTGAGTGATGACATTGACACCGTTCACTGAGTGTTGACATTGACATCGCCGGTTCGGATATTTCGTCCAACGGGGAAGAGAAGACAAACTCGGCCTTGGTGAGTTTACGAATATGAATAATGAATTGTTTAGTAGAAAAGTCAGACCTGAAAAACAACCAGTGGTGTACTTAATGGGGGTGGCATCGGGCCATGAACCCCTTTGGCTTAATTTTTTTTATTGCTTCCACATTGTTCCGTTACGTCGCTACATGCTAACATGGTAAACTAATGGATGACTAAGCTTGTCCCCCTTTGCTCCACCCCTTACCCCCCTTGCCCCATCCCCTTTGACCCATAGCGACACCCTTGATACGCCAAAGAAAACAATGAGTAAAATTCAATTGTTACAGCAAGTGCACGCAGTGTTGTCCTTACACTGCATGTACAAGTATTTGCTATCCCGTCAACACGAGCAGTTTTTCATCCACACGTGACATGTGTAGGTTAAGCTTTTTTATGCGATACGTGATGTGACAACTTGATTAATTTGTTTAGTTACATTAATCTTGGATTTGCTTAAATTAATCTTGCAAATCTTTGCAGTTGACTCCGACGTATTTGAAGTTAAGTAATTCAGCTAACGAGTCATTTAGCTAACGATTATTTTTTGCTGATTAATGAATGACACTTTGAATGACCCTTAATTGAAATGAATGGCGTCTAACTCCTATGTTGTGCACCTTTCTCACTAGGCGGAGCGACTTACCCAAACTGAAGAACGTTTGCTGGAGCCTGACACTCCCAAGGAGTAGTTTAAATTAATTAAATTAACTTATATTTTGGAAGTTAAGTAATTTAGCTAAAGAGTAATTTAGCTAATGTTTAATTTTTTTCTGATTAATGAATGACACTTTGAATGACCCTTAATTGGGTACCTAATGAAATGAATGGCGTTTAACTCCGATGTTGTGCACCTTTATCTCTAGGAGGATCGAATTACCCGAACTGAATAACGTCTCCTGAAGCATGACACCTCCAAGGAGTAGTGATCTGTGGCACGGACGACTACAGCGCATAGTTTCCTCGATTACGCTCGTGTTTAGTTCGTATATATGCAACTGAATTTCTTATGAATTCATGTTGAATTTCCACTGCAGTGATACTAACACCGTCAGCCTTCGTTCAAATGACACGTATTTTTTTCTAACGATTACACGTTGCTGATTGAACGTCTATCATGCACATGCATTCTTGAATAAATCGAATACAATGTATGTATCGATCATTGGTATATTGCATTGTATGATAGCTTGCACACACTTCTCCAAATGCTTCAGTAGAGACGTTAGAATGTATTACACATGCCCGCGTTGAACGTTGTATATATTTCTCAACTTATATAAATCGACATACGAAGTCTCTCCAGTTGATGTACAAAATTTACCGAAGTGAAAAGACGATGCGTCGCGCACGCGCGAACGTACGCACATATACACATAAGTAATATAACGACACACCACACAGGGATGGTTCATATTGTATTTGACATTGTATTTCGCAAATAAAATATATATTACAAATGTGTATTTACAATATATTTTAACAAATTTACTTTGAAAAACGTTTTTTGTGGAGAATTTATTTGAGATTTAATTTGTCGAAATTTCTTCTGCATTATGTGCGTGGGCGGGTTGGTGGTGCGCCTAGAACCCGAACTCGAATTCTCTTGCTGACGTTTCGAAGCTTTGGCAATTTCTTTCATCCCACGTTGCCACAGTTCACTCGGCTGTATAGTGTGTACCTGGCTACATACAGAGATGTATATCGGAACGAATATTTTTCGCGCAGTAATTGCAGCGTGGCTGAATGCTCCCTAGAGAAGTCGAAATCGCGTTGGAATGAACAGGTCTGCCAGGGGCTGAAGTGTAAAGAGCTTTGCGCAGTCCCAAGGACTGGATACCGCGCTATATAAGAACGTACCTAACCAATTTAATTTAAACCACATTTAAGTGCTAAGAGAAATAACGTGCCAGGTCGATTACACGGCAGCGATACAATGACAAGAAACAGCGGATTGTCAGCGATCTGAAGCACACATACACAAACACGTGTGTGTGCGCGCTCCACACCCATACACGCACACGCACACGCGCGCGCACTCAAGTACACACGTATCTCCCCTCTACGCAGTACGTACTGTTGCTTGTGAAATGCCACTGCATGATGTTGTGTCTATGATATCAAATACCCCGTTTACACGGCACTCCACGATAACGATCGCGATCTTACTTCGGACGTGGATCGCGATCGCGCGAGTATCGCTATCGAGGTGTGAAATGTAAGCGGTATGGGATCAGGATAGCGATTGAGATCGCGATCCTGAATTTGAAGTAAGTAAGTATGTAAGTAAAGTAAGTAAGTATGTAAGTAAAGTAAGTAAGTATGTAAGTAAGTAAAGTAAGTAAGTATGTAAGTAAAGTAAGTAAGTATGTAAGTAAAGTAAGTAAGTATGTAAGTAAAGTAAGTAAGTATGTAAGTAAGTAAAGTAAGTAAGTATGTAAGTAAAGTAAGTAAGTATGTAAGTAAAGTAAGTAAGTATGTAAGTAAAGTAAGTAAGTATGTAAGTAAAGTAAATAAGGTAACGACACCGACGCCCAGTGGTGGTTAAACTTACTGTACTGTACTTCGCAAATACAAAATAAAGGTTTATTTTTAATTTTTAATATCTTTCGAAACTATATTTGACATTGACATTTTTGCTTGTGCAAATTCATTTGAGATATCATTTGTCGAAATTTATTCAGCAATAGCTGCGCGGGACGCGGTGGTGTGGCGGTTGTAACGTCGGTCAGTCAATCGAGAGAACCCGAGTTCGAATACTCTTGCTGCTGTTTCGGAACTTTGGCAATTTCGTTCACCCCACCTTGACACAGAACATTCAGCTTTTTAAATGGGTACCTGGCTACAGAGGTGAATATGTGAACAAAATTCCGCTCAGTATTTGCAACGTGGCTGAATACTTCCCATAAAAGGAGCGTTGGCGTTGTAATGAATATGTCTGCCACGGGAAGTCTAAAGCACCTTGAGCATTCCCAAAGAAAGACACAAGTACTTTTCCTAGCTTTTAAAAAACAATTCTTGAAAAATGTGACATGTTTTATTTAAAAGTTATCTATATAATAATTATATATAATAGATGAGCGGAGAGTTTGGAATATAATCTAAAATCTGGGATTAGTTTCACGCGTCCTAATCAGCGAAAGTTGACATTATTTTACTTATTTTACTTATTTTACTTTACTTACTATTTGCATCAACATTATATGCTTGGACAACTCTTGGTTTGAAGTATTTTTATTTGAGACATTTATTTCGAGTATTTCAACCATCCCTGCCGACGACAGTGAACAACTTTTTTCAGATTGAACTATTACCCAGTGAAGTATCGAGTTGGTACAGAATTGTACCACGCACGAATTGTGAGAAAGGCAACGAACGATGTATATTGGATGCGGGAAAATTATCATATTTAGTAGAATACGCAGTTCTTGAGAACAAACCACCCAACCTTTTGCGCGGGATATCGATATTCTAAAGCATGCCAATTAGTCGACACAGCATTAGCATAAACCTCGGCTATACAGCGCTAACGCATCGCGATCGCGATCGATCGGACCGGAAGTTGTGTTTACACAACGTTGTTAGCGATCGGGATTAGCGATTAGCGATCGGGCGGGCGGGCGCCAATGTAACGGAAGAATTAGAACGTGAGTCATTAACTTAACAGATTTCGTACACCAAATCAGCACGCATCTTTGCGTTATGACATTATCGTCGTCAACCGTCCGCATCAGTTACTTCGTACGGTGCGAATGCTTCGTGAAACTGGCCCCAACTGCATGTTTACAAATGTAGGAAGTGATAAAAGTATGTTCAAGTGTTAACTTATCTTGATATAACGGCAATAATATATTGTTTGCTGATGTCACTCGAATGTTATCAGCCAAATGGCATAACTCGCGGCCCCTCTACTCGTGACGTTATCTGGCTTGTAACACCTCGTGACATCAACAAACAGTGTATTATTCCCTACATAAAAGTACACAGCGAACTCCCTTGATGCGTGTAAGTATGATGCAGGCGGGCTTTATTGATTCAATAAATAACGAATTACTTCTGATTTGCCACTGAAAATTTATAAACGCCCTTCTAGTTAGTAAAATATTAATCATATAATAAATATACCTACCCGCTGTATGTTAGACTGAAGGCTATTAGTGGTGGTAGTTGCATCGTCTTAAGACGATTTTTATTTCATATCAATGGATTACTATGAAGGGTTTTCTCCACAGCTACAGGTTAAAATACTATATATCTCAGAAGGGCGGTTTACACGTGTTTTTAAAAGCGCTTTCGATAAGCCAATGTCTCTGAATTTTTCAATGTTAAAAATCTAATCTTAAAAGAGGGGGTTCGTTCGAATCCCCCGAACCGCCCGAGGACGGACTTGTACCTATAAATTGGTGCGAATGCACCCTGGCCAAAGCCACCTACAAAATATGTTAGAACGGAACATAACATAACAGAACATAACAGAACAGAACAGAACATAACAGAACAGAACAGAACAGAACAGAACAGAACAGAACAGAACAGAAAAGAACAGAACAGAACAGAACAGAACAGAACAGAAAAGAACAGAACAGAACAGAACAGAACAGAAAAGAAAAGAACAGAAAAGAAAAGAACAGAAAAGAACAGAAAAGAACAGAACAGAACAGAACAGAACAGAAAAGAACAGAAAAGAACAGAACAGAACAGAACAGAACAGAACAGTTGAGTTTTGCAAACAATGTTGTGAAATTGTGAGCAGCACAAATATGTGAGAAATATTGCACTGGATATGATGTGCACTTCTAGAATACATAGTCGCTGCGCCCCTCCCCAAGTACACAGCTAGAATATATGGTCACTGCACCCTCAGTACACATCTACAATACATAATCATTACACACTCAGTACACATCAACAAAATAAAATAGTCACTACTACCCCTGTACACATTTGGAATACATAGTTACTGTACTCCCAGCACAGAGCCAAAACACATGGTCACTTCACCCTCAGTGCACAACTAGAATACATAATCACTGCACCCCAATTACACAGCTAGAATACATAGTCACTGCAACCCCAATACAGAGTTAGAATACATGGTCACCGCAACCCTAGTGCCCACCTAGAATGCATGTTTAGCTGAAGAAGTTAGGAATGTTCTTCCCATGACATACACAGTTAATTGTTAATTTAATTTAATTTAAGAAGTTCGGAGGTTAGTGAAATTTAATTGACCTGAGTCAAATGTAAATTTAATTAGGTAAAATGTCATATGATGAAACTAAATGTATTGTTAAGGTGCCGAAAAATTGCATATTGATGCAATCGCAAGTTAACCCCTTAACAACGACAATTAGGTCAAATGTCATGTGATGCGACAAACAAACTGTTTTACACACGAAAATAAAGTTAGGGTTACACTGCAGTTGCATCACACCTTAATGTTGTTAAGGAGTTAAGGTGCTATTCTAGCTGTGTACTGCGGGTGCACTGACTGTGTGTTCTACATGTGTACTGGGTGTGCAGTAACGATGTATTCTAAGTTACCATGCATTCTAGCTGTGTACTGGGAGTGTAGTAGTGACTATGTATTATAGCGGTGTACTGGGGTACAGTGACTATGTATTCTGGCTGTGTACTGGGGATCATTGACTATGTGTTCTAATCGTGTATTAGGGGTACGGCGACTATGTATTCTAACCGCGTACTTGTTGGTACAGCGACTATGTATTCTATCTGTTTAATGTGGGTACAGTGACTATGTATTCTAGTTGTATACGATGGGTGTAGGAACTTTGGGCAGTGACTAAGTATTATGGCAGTGTACTGGGAGTAGAGTGTATGTGTATTCTAGCAGTTTACTGGGAGTTCAGTGTATGTGTATTCCAGCTGTGTACTTGGAGTGTAGTGATTATGTATTCTAGCTGTGCGCTGGGGTGTAGTGACTATGTGTTCTAGTTATGTACTGAGGGTGCAGTGACTAGGTATTTTAGTTGTGTACTGAGGGTGCAGTAACTGTGTATTTCTCCCGTGTACCAGGAGTAGAGTAACCATGTATTCTAGCTCTGTACTGGGGATACGTTGACTATTTTATATTCTAGCTGTGAACTGATGGTGTAGTCAAAGTGACTATGTATTCTAGCTGTGTACTGGGGATACGTTGACTATTTTATATTCTAGCTGTGAACTGATGGTGTAGTCAAAGTGACTATGTATTCTAGCTGTGTACTGGGGTGCAGTGACTATGTATTATAGCATGTACTGGGAGTGCCGTATATGTGTATTCTAGCAGTGTACTTGGTGTCACAGATTGCAGATCGGTTGAGGTTGTATATAATTAGTTCGTTTACTTTAGTCACCTAGCGATTTAAATTTTGCTGAGCAAGAGCTGTGCTAGTGGCGCCTAATCAAGAGATCGGAAATGTATTTGTTTCCAACTGATTAACAGATCATCGAAATGTTTTCATGTTTGGCATCGTTGGAAAAATAGTTGTCTACTGATATTGTTAATCATTTTTAAAACCTAATTATGGTGAAGAATGAATAATTTGTTATACAGTCGAGGTTGCTGTTTTGTACCGATAATAGCATTTAGGTCCAGGTAAACATATTTACTTTCACACCTTCGAATAATAGAGGGATCTAAAGGAAAGCTTAAAGTGGTTTTCTGTTAAAAATCTGGTAGTAGATTCATTTTTGATATATATACCATTGTAATGTGTGTGTGTATTGTAGATATTCATTCGACATACATTTTGTGTAGGATATCATGCGATTTGAATTATTGATACGGGGGTGTTTAATACGAACATTGCATAAATATTCACAAGTTAACCTGTAATTTGTATAGGCGACCAAGCCTTTCCGTGGTCTACGGGCTCTTGTTTGCACCAACTTGATTGGTTGATCAGATTTGTTATAGGCGATAGTGGAAGTTTAAAATAGCTACGGGCGTCGAAGCAGCAGAGGAACTCCAAATATGTGACAGCCAGGTTGCAAATAACACCTAAAAACGTACATGGTTCCTCTCGGTTAACCCTACTCGCCCAACGGACTCGCGTACGTTGGGGGATGCGACGCACCGGCGGCAAAGAGTTTCTGAGCCATACGCACTGACTTCCGTCACCGTCCAACCTCGCTAGCAGCTACCATCTTGCCGTTGACAGCCAAACGGTCAGCTGCCACTACCGACAGCATGATTCTACTTCCATCGCCTCCACCTCAGATTATATACACGACATCTTCTTCGCCGTTGCTGAGACCGTATTGAAATACGTTCGTGGACACATCGCAATAAGGTACGCATGATTACTCGCCGAGCCCCCCATACGCAATACAGCACTCGCCCAGCACGCCGTACGCAAGACTGCACTCGCCGAGCACGCCGTAACGCAAGACGGCACTCGCTGAGCACGCCGTAACGCAAGACTGCACTAGCCAAACACGTAAATCATTCTTGGTGTGGGACTGTAAATCATTGTTGATGTGGGATTGTAACAATACTAGTTTTTCTATTATTTGTTATTAAACGGGAAATATTTTACCATTTACCATTGTTGTTAAATTACCAAGTTGAACAAATACCCACACTGAACCTAACGAGTACATGTCCATTGACTCGCCGCATATTACCCAGCAAAACTTAAATCTGTGACACTGGGAGAGCAGTGAATGTGTACTAGGAGTAAAGTGACTATGTGTTTTAGCAGTGTACTGGGAGTGCAGCGTATAAACAATTATGTAATCCAGCAGTGCACTAGGAATGCAGTGAATGTGTACTGGGGGTGTAGTGACTATGTATTTTAGCTGTGTACCGGGGGTGTAGTTAATATGTATTCTAATTACTGGGAATGCAGTGAAAATGTATTCTAGCTGTGTATTGGGGGTGTAGTGACTACGTATTCTAGATGTGTACTGGGAATTCAGTGACTATGTATTCTGGCTATGTACTGGTGGTGCAGTGACTATTTTGAATTCTAGCTGTGCAAGGAGGGTGTAGTGACTATGTATTCTAAGTGTGTACTGGGGCTACAGTGAATATGTATTACAACCGTGTAATGGGGGTTTAGTGACTATGTATTCTAGCAGTGTATTGTGGTGCAGTGACTATGTATCCTAGCTGTGTAAAGGCGGTGTAGCGACTAGCTGTATACTGGAGGTGTAGCGACTATGTATTCTAGCTGTGTACTATAGCAGTGTCCTGAAAGCGCAGTGTATGTGTATTCTAGCAGTGTACTGGGAGAGTGATGAACGGCGCTGCTTCACGTATAATTGCTTTAAGTATAATTTTAAGTATATATGAAGTATAATTAATGACATTGGTGAAGAATGCTTCGATTTCTTAAAAAGTGACATTCCACACTTGCATAATTCAAATACACACACACACACACACACACACACACACACACACACACACACACACACACACACACACACACACACACACACACACACACACACACACACACACACACACACACACACACACACACACACACACACACACACACACACACACACACACACACACACACACACACACACACACACACACACACACACACACACACACACACACACACACACACACACACACACACACACACGAGATTTGTACTTATTGCTCTGGAGAAAACCCTTTATAATAGTCCAGCTGTTATGAAATAAAATCGTCTGATGATGATGCAAATTCCACCACTAGTTAGCCTTATGGCCAAATTGGAGCAGGTAGGTCTGTTTATTATATGTCTAACTAGAAGGGTGTTTGTCTATTCGGTGGCAAATCAGAAGTAGTTCTAATTGATTAAATCAACTGTGTGTACATTTGAAATGCTTTCAGGCATTACCCTTTATAAAACTGGCACCAGTCTATACGATTGTCGACATCTGCACAACAATCGCAGTGGCGCTTTCAAATGACGTGACGACGCGTGTCGTGTCGCTCAGGGTCGAATGGATCTGACGTTATCTTCCCGTAGTTGAAAAACACGTGCCTTTCATATATCACAATAGCAGCTCCATTATAGTAGCGGATTCCCACGATCATAACTGCATAACTTGTACATTAACTGCCTTGTTTCAGACCTGTAACATGTACACACTTTTGAACTAAGTTTGTTCAGGGTGTCTACACTAAAAACATGTTGGTCATAGAAACAATCTTTATCTCAATAAATATTTTCTAAATGAACCGAAAACGTAATTCGGACTGAGAAGAGATTAAGCTAAGGCGAGGACCTGAGACAGTCCCACGTTGTAGTCGAGGAACGGCGCTCCAAGCCGAGTCACGGTCGTTGACTATCCAACAGGTGCACTGTGACACGTCGCTCCATGCGTGAGTCACGCTCGTGACATTGGCCAGATTCGTACAAACGCTTCTGTTAGACATACATTTTCGATGGATAAGGATCGTCCACTCTGTAACCGTGACTTCGGAAATGACAAAGACGAATGTGGTTGTTGTCGTACTTGCCCCGGATCAAAGATATAACCACTCTAATTTCGGAAGCAGATAATCGCAGGCTCCAGACGTGGGACTCATAGTCATTCTTGCTACGGTCGGCCTCTTAGTTAAAGGCCAAATCCCCAGCTTGTATGGCTCGCACGTACGCACGCACGCACGCTCGCACGCAAGCACACACACAAGAGCGCTCTTTCCAGTGGACGCGTCCGTGATTATAGCAATTATGCTGATAACTCCAGCAATGATTTCATTCAACTGGTCCGCCTAACGTACTGTTAAGGGTCTTTCACCCTGCTGCTGAAAAGCCGTTCCACGTTTCTGCGCTGATTTTGTCCTATTACGATACAGCAGGGTAGATGGACCATTTACTTTTAAATCAACCTTTCATGCAATGAGAGAAAGGTAACTTTAACCGACATTTCTAGCAACAAGAGCGGAATAAGCCAACTGGAAGACATATTGCAAAACAGATTGCAAAACAAAATAACATAGTCCATGCTGCAGCAGGTTGGACAATTAGTTTAACACGTTAAGACTCTAACTCCATTTCAAAGCAACTTGTGCTGGATCGCGCAGTACGCATGCGCTGAAGTGCAGGTTCAAAGAAGGACTCGGCACCCACAACGCCAATCGTCTCTTCAGAATCGGAAACAAGATTCTACTTTTTTGGAGGAGCAATCAGACTAGTCCCAAACTAGTCATGTTATGGCTACTTTTGAAATTAGCCAGTAATTAGCCAGCTGAGGAGGGGTAGCATTAATTTATTTGTATGTGGTTAAAAGCAAAAATGGTTTTACCAAGATCCATGTAACTAGCAGTATTGTACATGGCTTCTTGGGAGTAGTGGTTATATTACTTATAAGCTGAGACATTTTCACCTTCAATCATTCTGTGTTTAGTATCACACTGAGAACACTCTATCTGTATCTACATAATATTATTTAACATGGATGTGGTCGAATTTGCAACAACCAAATATGGGAAGCCTTCTGCCATGTTTACAAGCTACAGGTTCCGGTATAGGTGTACTGGGCCAAATGGCAACAAGTATTGAGTGTGTACCAGATATGACGTTAAAT